>JAJEJO010000653.1:612837-756236 GCA_020662805.1 Glaucomys volans
CCTCCCTCATGTAAGTAATGGCAATGAATGTGTGGTAACTGACCAGCATTCCTAATGCTGGGCAAATTTTGCTGATGTACACATCACTGAATAGTATCATTTCTTCTGTTTCACTCTGCTTGATGGGGAAGAAATTAACCATATGTATAGCAATATATATATACATACACATATATACATATATATAAATCATACATATATATATGAAAATGAAAATTCTACTCTTAGTGTCATAAGTTGTCTATAAGAAGACTTACAGGACTCAACCTACATTATGACAATTTAAACTATCACTAAGAAATATTGTTGTGATATTGTAGCAAATGACTGGCTAAGAATATCACACCATGGAAGAACTAGTCAGTTTATGCTTACTTCCTTACTTAGGGCTGATGTTTCTTTAATCCTTCAGCTGTTGATTCTAAATACTCTTTAAGGCCTGAGAAATTAACTTCTGCTCTGGGGATGGCACCATGTTTTTTTACAAAAGCACATTAAACAAGACAATGTAAACATTAACATCGGTCTCCCCCAATACATTTTACCCCCTGTTAGAGTTTTACTAGTATATTTCCCTTTGTTTCTGGAGAGTTTTCAACCTTCAAATGTTTAGTAATGGTTAAATAAATGTTGAAAATATTCTGATAATATCATTGTAGTTTATGCTGCAAGAGTTTCAAATTATAGTAGAAAGCTTTGTTCCATATTATCATTTCAACACCTAGGGCAAAGCAGGTATCTCCATAAGTATTTTTTGATTTATTGTATATATTTAAATCTAGGTTATAGAATAACTAACTATAATATATAGTTCCTACACAGAGAATGTAAAATGTAAAGGCTTATAGGATGCAACCTACATTATGAGGAAATCTCAGTATTACAGTGGAGAAGTAATAATTTCATGGGGTGAAGTCTTCATGGTAGAATTGATTGTTTAAAAATAGGAGTTCACTAGGTAATATGTATACTGTGTTTGTTTTGCCTGTTAGTCTGTATGAATGCCTTAATGTTTTGTAATGCTATGTAGGAATTAAAATATATGAGCATGTTTTTTTTTTAGCATGTTCGTAGTTTATAAGGGAGAAAAGAAGACTCATGCAAAAGAAGCTACTTAAAAACCATTAAATGTTTTTCCCGTGTGGTGCATTAACAGTAACTAAGAATTATAACAGTAAGATGTAATTATAACATGGTAGGATAATAACAATATAATTCAACAAGCTCAAAGTATTCTTACTATATCTAAATACAGTGAATACCCAGTAGGGAATGGCATTTACAACAATTTGCTTTCTTTTTCTAGGCAGGTCATATAATATTTATCTTTTATTTCACTGAGTATGATCATGATGCAAAATAATGTGCTCTGTTGTATAGAAAGGGTTAAGTTATGGCCTTTGCGAGCCATTAGTTGGAGATTTATTGGGGGAGTTAGTAAGTCTATAGTTCAATATGTGGTGATTGAACAAGGACCATAGGTGCAGAGACAGAGAGAGGAAGAGAGCTGAGGCAAATGACGCCCCTAGGGCTTTACAACATATGGCCCATCAGTCAAGGGTCAAGCCCCCTCACAAATTGCATGCACTTTACATAGCCATCTGCATCAATAAATTACTACTCTCCTGTAGCCAGGCACTAATGCATGAGCAAGAGGGATCAGTCCCACTTACAAATAAACTGTTTTATTTATTCTTGTTCACTTGTGCCCCATACTGCGACCCATCTTTCCACACTAGAATTTCCTCCCACAGTCAGGCCAACCCACTAATAACCCACCAATTATTTCCAACATACATTTGTCTTTCCTGAACATGTGAAGTATGTTCTATGTAGTAAGTGAAGTGCAGGTGATCCATGTCAGGAAACCTATGCAGAACTGAAAACTAGGAACATATTTCAATAATTAATTTAGTATTTTTTCTGCTAAGTTTCCTATGATACCCAATAGCTTGCTATTGAAAACTTTCTACAATTTGTACTTTGCATTTTTAGATACTGTCCATTTACAAATTAAGACTGTTGGCACTAAAGCAACTAGTATTTTTGACTACCACCTACACAAAAAGAAAAATTGCTGAAACTGATTTTCCAGGGCACATTTTAACTGACCTCCAAAATAGGTCCCAAATAGGATTCTTTTTATATAAATTCAGTAGTTAGGATCTTTGCATAATGTTTTTATGTTTTATTACTACTGCATAAAGGGTTAAAGCCTTATGAGTCTGAGTTCATTTTTCATTAAAGATGAAAAGGAGCTCTTGGTATGCAACAAGAAGCAAGCATATCTGAAAAAGAATATGGACTAGTACATCTATTTTTAGCCATGTGAGTGGTTGGTGGTGTGCTTAAAAGTTAACCCTGTTTTCACAAAAGTAGCATATTTGGGGGGAAAACTGGAAAAGAAAAAAAAAACTGCCAAAAGGGAGTGTGGTAATACAATAATTTGATTGCCTTCTTTGAGCCAGGCATTGTGACCCCTCCCAAAATCACTTCACTGAATTCTTGCAACAATCTTCCCGATGTGGGTCATTATTATCACTGTTTTACAGAAGACAAAATTGAGGATTCAGCCTGATGAAGGGATATGCCTAAAATCACACATTGAGAAGAGGGAAAAACAGGGATTTAAACAAAGCTCTGCCAGGTCCAAAGTGTACCATCATCCACCTTGCCAAGAAAAAAGTGAGGAGGATGGAAGAGAACTGTGAGATCAAACAGTGACTCGAAGTCATGGAATCCTAGGAGAGAATGTCCTTCAGTGTGGTCTTGTTTAGCCACTTCTCAGCTGCTCTAACTTCATCCATAACTGGAGAAGGCCCTTGCTGGCAGATCTTTAGCTTGTGGGGCAGAAATGGAGAGTAAAGGCAGTGATGTTCAGGAAGGAGAGTAATAAAAACAAGGAAAGGGAAGGGTGAATCTGAAATCAGGACAGCTCAGAAGTTAAATGTGGTTAGGGTCAGTGGTTGTCCTTATCAAGGATGAGTTTCCACTCATTTGCATTCCAGAGTTCTTAGTAGAGAGAAAGATGCTGAGGGATGCCCAGAAGTGTGGGAAAAAGAGACAAAAACAGATGAACTTTTTAAATAAATAGCATGGAGAAAAGAGGATGCTAAGGAAATTCCCATGTCTAAGAAGATATCCTTCAGCTTGTTTGAAAAACTGGTTGAAAACACAGGTTGCGCCTATACTTTCTAAGGCAAGATCAGTATAATTTTAGGAAATGCCCTGATTGTGTGTATCTTACAGGATATGTAGAATAGCTTTATGTGTACCTCAAATAAAAGGATACATATCCATAAAGGAATTTTTCTTATGGGTTGGTAGGTACTAAAAGGTCAAACCTGGATTCCCATAAACCCTATGCATTTCTTTAAATACTCCGAAGTAATCTATCGATACAAAACTTAATTAATTACCTTTTAACTTGAGAGCAAATAGGCACAGGCATGATTTAGTATGAGAAACACAGATGTGTACTTCACATCTGAGATTGGACTCTAGTTTGTGAAACTTATTAGAGTGGACACAAGACCAAATTCTTTTGATTTAGATGGAAAGCATACAGTAAGATTTGCATTGTAATGGATCCATTGACCCCTGGTCAAGATGGAATTGTCAATAGAAGTGTCTTATGTATGGTATGAATCATATCTAATGGTTCTATTAACATCATATTGAGATTGAAGTCTCAAGGAGCATGACTTAGAATAATGGAAATGGAAGAGGGCTTTATTTATTATTTTCATTTCATTTCTGTAAGTGTACTTTTCCACTTTTATATCATCTCTCATAACGAAAAGCAGGCAATGATACACTTATTAAAATTATATCAAAGCACATAAACTTGTAAAAGGCATCCAGTTTTAAAACAGATGTTATTTTCCCTACAAGATCAATCCTCTAATGGCCTACACCTTAAGGGATAGGGAGGCTGGGGACTAATGGAAAGAGTGGATTGGCAGTGAGCAAACAGAGCATTTTTGGTTGTTCCTGCTGCTTTCATGCTGGTGAATAATTATAGGCAAGGGCCTTCATTTTCCTCTCATATTTTTCAACATTAAAATGGGGCTAATGTGACATCTACCCTTCTTTTATGTCATAGGAATATAAGGATGAATCAGGAAATATAATGAAGTTTTTGGAGCACATTGGAAGAAATTGGTTTTTGAGTGACAATAAGTATTTAATGTTGTTATTCCAATTCCATCAGTTTAAGTGACCAAAATTCAGTATTTATTTGTAAAATGGGCAATTACTAATCCAGACAATGTTCTAAGTGTTCAAGGTATTTCTGAAAAAGAAGGAATAAAGAGATTTTATACAGTTATATATCAGAGCGATAGTCTTCTCTATTTGCACTAGAATTTAAAAGATATTGAAGTATCTTAATGACACTATTTATTTAACAGTTAAATAGGAAAAAAGATCTCTAGTCATACTTGTCAGAAGTACTACAATGACTAATAACAATGGCAAAGACACTTGTTAAAGGGACAAAGAGAAAAGCTTTTCCTCTTACTATATTTTACACAAAAAAACCCCTGTGAATTATGATTCTAGAAGAGTGTAAAAGGTGATGGAATATCATGGTAAAAACAAAAATGCTATGGAATCCTTTAACAGGATCGGGTGAGAAGTTAAAGAATATTTCTCCTTTCAATATACCCATGCCTTTTTCAAAATGGAAAAAATACATAAATGCAAAGTTAATATTCCTCTGATGACTGAGAGTAAATGTTAGTAAAGTGGAATAAATCTGGATGGAAATTACAAGCATTCTCAAAATGTATACAAGCAAAGTTGGGGTCAGGGGGATGCCCAGAAATTCGTGAAATAATAGTCATGCAAAATCATTTTGTTGTGAAAAAAAAATGTTGACAATAGATTCGACCATGAAAGAACAATCTTAGATATTCACTGATAGAGCTGAAATGTGAAATTTTCCATGGGTCTTCAAACTTCCAGTTTAGACCTAGGTCAGCCTTTAGAAGCAATCTTCTATACACACACACACACACACACACACACACACACACACATATTTACATACATATACATATATATAAAATTTTGTTTAAAAATATTTAGACAACACTATGGTTGATCTTCCCAATTTTTATTAGCACTAAATTTGAAACAATATAAAAATACTAATTTTTAAAAAAGTAGGTTAATGGCTCATAATTTAGCTTAACCTCTTTTAAGCCATGCTTATTTCATCACCTTAATTCATAATTTTAAATCTCCATGCCTGATCTGATGACCCTACAAATCATGTTGTAACTTCTTCCACTGAAATCCATGTACTCCATAACAACACAGTTATTTTTCATTCAGTCTTTCATTCAGTTATTGTGTGATTTAAGACAATCTAAGCTTCATGTCTTGCCTTTTCATACATGAACTGGGGATAATGTGGGACTGAGGATTAAATGAATTCATAATTAAAGTCCATAGAGTGATACTTGATTCACAGCAAAGACTCAATAACGGTTGGCTGCCACCTTCATCATCACATTCATCAAACCCATCACCATCATCATCACCATCAACCTCATCTGATCTCCCAAAGATTTACTACAGTCCCTGAGGGTTGATAGAGGGTCAGAACTCCCTGTTTTACGATATTCTAACTCTGATTTATGATGCTAAATGACAAAGATTAGCATATGTATGACTTTCAACATTATCTTTAGGCATTTAAATTTTTTTTTAAGAATTTTCTGTTATATATTTTTTGTTATGTTTGAGGATGTGTGTTTGAGGGTGTATATGTGTGCAAGTTTGTGCATTTATTTGAGTGCACACAAAAGGAGTATGCTTACTCTCTACTTTTAGGTTCAACTTGAAGCTGGCCCCTTTAGGAGTGCCTGAGGGATTTCTCCAATAGTAATATATTACTTACAGGGATGCACAGCCAAGGTCCATCCAAAGACTTTTATGGAGAGAATGCTCTCTCATTGAGAAAGCACAACTCCCAGTACACCTATCAGCACAAGTACCCATTTGTGAGTACTTTATGCAATAAAAATCTGGTTCCAATTGATCATTTAACTCACTACTTTTTTCTCTCCTTGTAAGGCTCCAGCAATTGAAGCACCACAATAGAGCCATTTTTCAATTTGCAAAACATAGACTCCCAAACAAAGACAAAATAGTAGAATCCTCTGATGTGTTTTTCATTTACTGGATATTATCTATATCCTATAACCCACGGCTTCACTTGAGGATGTCTTTGTGAACTCTATATCAATGATATCCTCTGGTTCCTGTTTAAAATGATGAAATGGTGATAGATTTGGGTTCAACCATAATAGCTTTGTGAAACATTTATTTCCAATAGGAAAAAGGAAGTGTATGAACTGAAGTGGCAAAAATTACCAGGTGGGCATCTCTAAGTTTTATTTTTTCAGAGGATTTGAGAGTATGTCAATCAGTTTAAGGATATTCCAAAGCACTCTAAACTCTTCTCCCATCTCATTCACACAAATGATGAAATCAGAATTGTATTCTTTTCGCAACAGAACAACTAGATGTTTGTTCCTTAGTTATATCAACTTTCTTTTAACAGTAACAAACCCTTTAAAAATTACAGTTACACACACACATGCCTGCATTTTTTATTATATATGTATGATCTTAGTATTTTGTTGTTGTGACATTTTATTAAAATAAATTCATGTAGATAAAAGCATAGACCCTCCAGAACAATGGAGAAAGTCATAACAAAAGTTCCCTTTTATGCCTTTTCCTTAGAGAATTGACAACACAATGTAGCAATATGTCTTGTTATTTTCAAGACTGAGCATCATTTAAAAAGACCTATCCTCAGTCTACAGGAAAGCCATAGCAGCTTGCTACGATTTAAACTGCCTTTGGGGAGAATACCTTCCTTCTAGTCCATCTAACTGGCTGTTTGCAAGTAGCTCCCTAACCTGTAAGGGTTGCTTCTGTGCACCTATCATGTATTCTCCAAGCCCACAGCTGCCATTTTGGTGCAGGTATGTGTGACAGCAGCATTTCTGTTTCTTTACCTGGCTGTATTTAAAGTGAAACATCTTGTTTCTACTGCAGATAGAGAAAACAGAAGCAGGTACCCAAGAAAATTGGTTTCCAATAAGCTCTCTTCATCTTTAAATACCTCCTCAGGCATGTGATGGGCTGATTAGAAACCATGTGCCTGGGAGTAGTTCATTTCATGACTAATTCTGTGTTCTTAGTCTCTTGGTGAAATTCCCACAAAGCTTAGCTACCAGAAAGAGGCTTCGAAGAGGTCAAACCAAGGCACTTATCTCATATACACTGTTTGAGTGCAGTCATGCTCCATAACCCCCACTACAGCCATCTCAAAAGGTGAGGTGACTCACCTGGGTAGCACAGTAGTGTCAGTGCAGTGAAAGTATGGTGGATGGATGCTACACATTTATTACATGATCTCATCATTTCAGGGACTCCATTATGGGGACTGATTCTTCTGTCAATCCTACTGTCATCAAACAACTGTACAAATCTCATCTTCCTTCTGACTATGGAACCATGTCCTATGTAAGTTTGGATAAATCATTTAAACTCCTAGAGCCAGTTCACTTTGCTGATACAGCACACTAAATTATTGCTTGAACTGAATCTTCTTTCTGCTGCATTACTTCTTTTAAAATAACGAAACTACTGCAATTCAAAAAAGTAAATTCACTTGCCTCAGTCTTTGAGGAATTTCTTAAATCATAGTTCCAAAGACCACAAATAGTCTTCTCATTTATCCTAAGTAGTAAGTAAAATCTTCAAACAACTCAGTCCATTGATTGCAAGGAATAAATTATTATCCCCCTCCCTGTTCATGGGAATTAAAATCTTCTTTAGTTGTGCTACAGAGTATTATTATATCAATTAGAGATCAATATGCTACTTCAATGCATTGGATAAAGGGCAAAAAATAAGATACAGATTGTATTTTAGTGATGCATGCACAACATAATATATTTGATAACCTGGAAGAGCATTCATACTGCCTCCTCACCACAGCCCATAAATGGTCTGCTCAATGACATCCTAACCCATTGCTGTGAAAACAGTTCTTTTTTTTCCTGGTCTCAGTGGCCACCTGTTTTATTACTTTTGTAGGACATTGCAGATACATTAAGATGAATAAGTTGATTGCATGAAAAAGAGTCATTTCAAGGGAAATTCTAACCAGAATGACAAGAGGATCTCATAAACGGCCTGACCCTCAGTATATCCCACAGGTAGTGCCACAGCCCAGCAAAGCTATTAGTGTAAACATTCAAGAGACAATAAAGAAGGCTGGCCAGAGCCCCAGATGGTGCTGCCGTAAAAACACATTCCAAAGCTTGGCATCTGGATTTTGCAGCTGCCATGCATAGCCCATATGTGGCAATAAATATTGGTTTTGAGGTTGAAACAGCTAGAGGTTGGGGTCAAATGGAACCATCTGAACCATCACAATGGAGCAAACAGACAAAGCACAGAAGTGACTGTGATATGGCATGTAATTTTTCATACCTCTTACTCCTTTCATTATTATCAGCTGCTGAAATGCTAAGGTAAACTTTCAGAGAATAAGGGTTTATTTGTCAAAGAACAACAGCCAGTGTGCAATCAAACCTTTCTTCTTGTTCCTATTTTTATTGTACTCACTTCCAAATATTGAGCACTGCCTACTCTCATCTGTCTTTTTGTCATCATTTTAATTTTCAGAATTTTCATTCAGCAATAATGATCTTTTGTGACACAATCTCTTAGTTGATTGTTTCCTTTTTAAAAAATGCACAATGTTTTCATTCCATTGGTATTTTCTTGAAGGTACTATGTGCCAGACACTGTTCCAAGGACCAGAGATGTAGGGACATAGAAAACAAAACCCCCACCTTTGAAGGCTTGTATTCTATTAGGATGCTGTTCCTATATTCCTTCCCTAATATTTACTGAACACTGACTATGCACCATTCAATTCTTATTTCCAGGAGAGAAGATATTGTGTTAAGGAGATGGACAAGAAAACACTCCACTAAGTGTGTGAAATGCTGTCACTGCATAAGATATTTTCTGAGAGCTCAGAGAAAAGTCATTAAATTGAATATGAATATGAAGAGAGAAAAAGAGAGGGCTGTCAAAAGGAAGTGAGATCTCACCTAAGAACTGAAGGCTTAGAAGAAACTAGGCAAGGGAACACACAGGGGGAAACAACCTGAATAAACCAGCCTGGAGTGTGGCTAATTTTTTAGCAGAGCTGGAATAGAAAGTAAGAGCAAAATAGGGAAAAAATAAAGATGGATTAGCCACTCATGAAGGACTTTGGATGTAAGGAAATTCCTTGCAAAGCATTTATGACTTAAAACAAATCTTGTCCATAATGCATCATGATTAAAGAGACTAGATAAATAAATAAATACCTATAAATAAATGAGGGATAAATTCCCAAAGAATGCTATATTGGAAGTTGAGGAGAGATTTAGTTTATGTGTAGGTAGAAAGTGACTGAGGGGGCATTTGTGCTAGACTTTGGAAACAAGGTGGAAGTTTAAAGAAGATGATTGGGCTGGGGCGAAGCTCAGTGGTAGAGCACTTGCCTAGCATGCCTGAGGCCCTGGATTGAATCTCCTACAAGAGAAGAGGAGAGTAGGGAGAGGAGCGGGTATGGGGAAGGGGAGAAGATTACTGTTGTCCATCCAGCAAATCAGACAACTGAAATGGTTAAAATTCTTATTTGGACATTTAAAGTTATCTAAGAAAAAGCAGTATAAAGTCTTAACTTCCAAAACTCAGAAAACTGAGGGAGAACCATGATTAGATAAAAAGTAAAATAGATTTAAAATCCTATAGCACACTTTTCCCCCTCTTACAAGTTATTAGTTAGCAAATTCTCCAAGTAATTTGCTTATAATTTGTCAGCTTAAATTCTAACTTGAGGGTTGACCTATAATTCCCAGCTACACTTGCACTTGAATTTCACACCAGTGAATCTGAACTACATTTACATGTCTAATCTCCTGCACACTCTTTCCTTTGACATGCTTGGGTATTCTTTTAAACATTATGGCCCTCTGCATTTTCATTGACAAAGGAATACATCTCAAAGCATGTTATCAAATTAATACTCTTTGTTATAACTCACTATACAGCAGAGTTTATTTTCTCCAGATCCCACTCAAGACTTTGTTTTAGTAAGAAATGTCCAAATGGTGTTGTAACAAATATTTTATTAGAAAGATTCAAAAAATACATTCTGTGATTATTGTCTGAAGGATTTTTATAGCATTTTTCCTTATTAAACATTTTTCTTTATAGGTACCATTCATCTTAACCCAGAATATGATCCAAAACTACTGGTAACAACATTTTCACCTATACTACTAATCTTTCACCTTGTAAGCTGGAATGGGAAAATCATAGTCTGAATTTTGCACAAATAAAAAAATTAGCTTGGCTGTCAATCCTATGATAGGCTAACACTGCTGAAAACCAAAGTCAACCACTTAAAAATATTTTTCATATTAACGTACATACTCTATGGTCCTTATTTCTTTTTTACTGAGCCTGAATTTTCTTAACAGTGACACTTTTTCTTTTCATCCCTTACATAGAAATTTTCTATTATTTCTAGTAATGGTTCCTTCTGAAATGGAGTTCTAGTTCCCTACTTTAGTGCAAAATGCCTGTTCATTTTCATGGCCTCTTCATTTGCTTCTAACAGCTTGCCAATTAAATCTTGCCAGGTCCCCTCATCTTAGTGTACAAAAGAACTTTAAAATCCCACCTGCTCTGTGAGGCTTCCCAGCATTATAGACCATTTGCTTGGCTGGTTTGTCCTGCCCTGGTCATACTTGGACTTGCTCATAATCTTTGGGACTATGTCCTGTTTGATGAAAAGCCAGTTTTTCTGCTGATATGGTTTGCTTAGACCCCGGTTTGCTTCTCTCACTATGCATATTTAAATAATAAAACAGAAGTTGGTGATCACAGGGACCCTCATTTCATATTATCAAGTGTAAATTAGCCAAGTGTTTTCATAGTTCTTAATTATTGACAACAGACAGTCTCATGGAAGAGTTTGCATACACCACATGACTAGGTAATATGAAACCTCACTCCAGAACTTGGTAATTACATCTCTGCTGAGATGTGGGGGTGGAGGGAGGACCACCAGGTGTCCAGCGAGAAGGACAGAATTTGAGGATTAGCAATAAAGTGAGAGATAATGAACTGCATTCTACTGGGGCCTTCATCACAGTAGTTGCTATATTAGTGCACAATTCAGAGACCATTTGCACAAGTCTCTAAAAATTACCTGAGAATTTCCAGGGTACATCATGGAAATTACTTAGATTAAGATACCTGGCTTTGTTTTGGTCTCCCTTGAAAGTTTGATTTCATACTCTGATCTTAGCAAAAGACTCTCATGGGACTGCTTTTTCCCTCCTTTCTCCATCAATATTCTCCACAAGAAGCACTGCATAATAGATTTTGTACTAATGCTTAAGCCTCCACCATCTTTAAGTTAAATAAGATATAAGAAGATGTCAAGATGTTTATGCTGAATAAAAGACTTTTTTTTTTGCTTATTGTTTTCACACACTCATGGATAAACACACACAAGGACTCTCAGCAATTTACTTTTGTTTTCTTTATGAGGTTGATATTGACATTATCTTCATCATGCATGAAAGAAAGAAGTTAAATAATTTTCCCAAATCACATACAGATGCAGACCTATTTTTAACATAGAGACACATTTCAAATGTTCTTGAACATTACAAAATATAAAACAAGTGATAATAGTTCTTAATTACTACTATTTTTAATATTTATGGGATGATGAAATAGAAATAATGTTTCATTTGTCTTTTGTAGTCATCTATAATATTTTGAATTGTTATCCCATTTCTGATCATGGAATTAAAACAGGAGAATTGTTGGCACCTGAAAGAAAACAAGATTGTGATCAACTATTGACAATTCTGTAGCTTCCTTTGGTTCATGAGCTTATAGACATATTAGGTGTCATGTACGGTGCTTCCAACAATTGATCCTTCTGGAATTGAAGGCATTTTTGATGTGATTATTTAACCTCATGCTTGGTGCTAATAACAAAGCTGCTCTACTCAGCTCCTCCACAGAAACACAACTGGTCAGATTTGCCAAGGCAGCTAAGTGTAAAGAAGCAACTGGAAGCCTTCCATTTCCACACCCCCATCGGGTATCCTTTGGCAAGACTCTTCTCACTGCTTCATACAGAAGTGATTATAATATATATTCCAAATGGAAATTGTGTTGGTGTTTAGGATCCTCTCAAACACAGTATGTCTTCCTGTGCCTTAAACACAAAAGAATCTGGAGTGATATTCAGTACCTACTCTTGTTCATGGTTTCTAGTCTGCAATGCCTATGTAGCAACTTCATTCTCCCAATCTAAGAAACCTCTGAATTGCTACCATCATAATTTAGATAGTAGCTGCAGAGTAGGGATACAATGTTCAACCTTATTTGGTCCCTGATTTCAGAAACACGGAGCTTAACTACCGCCAGACATCTTTTACTATATTTCTCAGCACTTTAGAGGTTAATTTTCCTCACAGAGGCTCTCTGCCACAAGGTGGCAGTGGAGATTTGTGGTCACATGGTTAGGAACTCCCAGAATGGGAATTAAATGACCACTGTCATATTACATCTACCCCCTGAGGATTTTTTTTTAAACCATAAAATATTTTATGCAATTCTTGTTTTATGAATTCTTGAAAATTTTCACCTTACCAACCCTTTTCCTTAAATTTATGAGTACATTTCAAGAATGCTTTTTCATCTTTTTAAAACTCGTATAACTTTCTTTCAAAACATTCCAAAAGATTTTCATTATCCTGAGTTTGTATTTCACTGGGTAATCTCGGATTGTTTCTTTACCAAGACACAATCTAATCTATCCCATGTTAACCCAAGTTTTACTTCTGTAAATATTTGTGGTCTTGGTGAAAATTTTCACATTCTCTAGTTCTTTTAACAGTACTTTATAAACTTTGCATTTCAGTATACCTTCTCAAGAAAAGGTGTAGTAACCTGGCCCTATTACGTAAGCACAAAACCGACAAATAAATTTTAATGGAAAGGTCATTAGTCCCTGGGTCAAAAGATATGGGTCCTTAGTCCTACTCGGGCATTTCTTTAAAAATATATATATATATTTTTTTTTTTTGCTGGGTAACTTGAAGCAAGACACTTAACCTTTCTGACCCTCAGTTTCCTCCTCTGTCAAAAGGCAATGTTGGTTCAATACAGAAATAAAGCCTAAGTAAAAGAAAGTGAAATAAGTGCCTAAACCAGAGTGGTCCTTTAACAAATGTTGTACCAAGATTGATTTACCTTCTCACTATCATTTGGCAATGAACAAAAAATCTACTAGAAATAAGAGCAACTTATTATAAAACAAACTTTAAAAAGTAGGACAAAATTCACTTCCTTTCTAACAGCTCTATAAGGTCTTCTACTTCAATATCACATATGACCATGCGTAAGAATCTTTGCTATTTTAGTTTTCAGATTTTAAGTTACCAACATAGCCAAAGGAGAAAAATCCTCATTCTCTTCAAAAACCAAAATAGATGTGTTTTAATTGCTCAATGCATTGAAAAAGTACTTCTGAGGCTTAGTCCTATTTATTTCCTAGAAAATATCTATTCAATAAGACAAATTAAAATTTTGTATTGATCCAATTAAAATATGAATAGATCAACTCAGAATAGAAATTTTTATTCACAAGAAAAGCCAAAAAATGTGTCATTAAAGAAAAAGGAAGCAATATTTTCATTACCTTCAAACAAAATAAAAAGTAATTGCTTGGCTAAAGTCTCATTAAATATAGTGATTAAGCAAAATAAAAAAAGCAGAATAACAAAAGAAGAATAATTTCCAAATGTGTTATTTTCCATTATTATTTTGAACAATGTATTTCAAATATTCTAAATTAGAGTTTTTTAAATTACGAGTTTATGTTTGTGGTTCAGGATCATTTCTTTACTATTATTTTGAATATGCCATATTAAGATCTGCCTCTATGAAAACCAGTCATTCTGTGGAAACAACTTAAATATTTAGATGTAAGAATATGCCATTGCTGCTGTACTTTTTCTCATTGGCAAAAAAGAAAATAATTTTGATCATCATTATCAACTCACCCAGGGCAATTGCTCACTATGCATAATTTTCATTATTCATGATTTAGTTGGCTGTTTTGCTGCTGTGACTAAAAGACCCAATGAGGACAATTTTAGAAGAAGCAAAATTTATTTGGGGGCTCACAGTCTCAGAGGTCTCAGTCTATAGTTAGCTGGCTCCATTCCTTGGGTCTTGAGGTGAGGCATAACATCATGGTGGGAGAGTGTGGTGGTGGGAGGAGGCTCATATGATGTTCAAGAAGCAGAGACTCCACTCAACAGATACAAAATATATACCCCAAAGATGCACCCCCAATGACCTACCTTCTCCAGCCACACCCTACCTGCCTTCAGTTACCACTCAGTTAATCCCATCAGATTAATTCACTAATTGGGTTGAGGCTCTCATAGTCCAATCATTTCTTCTCTTAATTTTCTTGCATTGTCTCACATGTGAGCTTTTGAGGGACACCTCACATCCAAACCGAGACACTGAACTAGGTCTAGATTATTTCTAACTGGGGAAAACTTTGTTTTTCTTTGTCAGGATACACATTTCATAATGATTTGAGAATATTAGACTAAATGTTCAAACAAAATTTAAGGACATTATATTTGGGATAAAGTTATTCAGTGAAGTTCTTTCTGCAGTTTATATCATATAGTTTTTATGTGAATAACTTCTAGATAAATCATTTTCTCTACTTGATTGGATTTTAAATAGACTATACAGACATACTTAAATATAAAATTCAACTTGTAAAAAAATACTCACTTGGCTGATATGAACTTTTAATGTTAATGTCTACATTTACCTTTTTAGAAAGTCTCCCAGGAATCATAATTATCTTTCTAATACTCTCATTAAAGTCAAACTTTTAGTGTTGAAACCATGTATGTCAAAGGCAGTATACTTTTTACAGAATCACATATAGGCATCTGTTTACCATCTGGAGAAATAGGCCAGCTCAGAAATGCTGTCCTGTGCTTCCTGCTCACAAATTTATCCACAACCTTCCTAGTTCTCTTTAACATGGGTCTTCTGACTCTCTGCATGGATCTTAATGGTCAGAGCTAGAGAGGCTCTCAGCTCTGATTCACGGTGTTACCCTGGTCCAGTCATTTAACTTGGTTGAACTTAATGTCTGTTTAAACTGAGTGCCTTTAAACAAGTAACTGGTTAGAATTTCATTTATTAAATCTATTTATTACTAGTTTTAAAAGCAAGTTGTGAAATGTTTCTTTCAAAATAAATGGGTGTCATTTTAAATGAACCTATTGATTTATGAATAAGAAAGCACACATTGGTTGCTCTGAGTCAGAATGAATTTTTTGTTTGTTTAAAAGAATGGTTGATCTCTCCTTGTTCATGAGTCATAACTAGAAGGGAAAAAGAAAGAAGAGTAACTGCTGAAAGACATAAACACTCAGAGATAACTAAGACTCACTATCCAGGTAAATCACAAAGTGAAAGAACTGCCATTCACTTTAGTAATTGGATGACATCAAAGAAAGTGCCTGGTTCAATCAGTTAACTGATTTTGAAGGAAAATATCCTACACTTGCTCAGCTGCTATTTTGTAAGGACAGCTCACTCATGGCACACAAGCATTGGAGATGCACTACTTGGTATATGACCCCCAGTAAAGACTTAACCATAGGAGGCAGAAAAGAGAGGCCAGATAGTGAAGGGAGGAGGCATTTACACCTGTGGAATAATGGGACAAAGTGGGAAAAGTTAAACCTGTGTTGACAGCTCTCTATGGGACAGCCCAGCCCTGGCATCTTTGATAGTCACCAGACATAATCTTCAAAGTGGTCTTTCTGGGGACCTAGATAAGGAAACTTAAAATTCATCCCAGTTAAAGAACTTGACCAAGATCATAAAGTGAAGCAATCAAAAGCTGAGAAAGAATCAGTTCTAGTTCTTTCTAATTCTAAAAGTAACATGATATTCTGGATTATAAAATGGGTTCTCAATTATAATTGAAGAGGCTAGGTAGTAGATTTTGTAATAGGTTTATTCTGTTTTATATAATGTCTTTAGTGTATCGTCTACTTTTTGCATTATATTAGCATGCTATGATATGATAGATTTTTTTGTGTTTGTATAGAAAAAAAAATCTTTGAGATGCTTCCTATTAAATTCAGGGTTCCTCGAATAAAACTTACAGATATAGAGCATTGGGTAAAATCATTACATCTAACACTTAACAACTTCACAGCCAGTGGTTAGTTTTCTGTAGTTATGCATATATAAAACACTAACATTTCACTTTGGAGGCTGAGACAGGAGGATTGCTAGTTGAAGGCCAGCCTCAGAAACATAGCAAGGTTCTAAGCAACTTAACAGGAACCTCTCTTAAGATAAATAATAAAAGGGCTGGGGATATATCTCAGTGGCAAAGAGCCCCCAGGTTCAATCCCGAGTACCAAAAAAAACAAAATAATAATAATAATAATAATAATATAAATAAAATAAAATACAATCATTTATTTGATACTAAATATAAATAAGAATTCACACATACAAAATTAGGTTTATGTTTCATATTTTGCATCCCTAGTCAAATGTGAAATTTTAAGTATAATAAAAATGAAATGATGACATGCCTAAAATTTAGATTAATAAGTTACTTTAGTGGGATAGATGAAAATTTCAACTGAAACTACCTACTTTCTGCAGTATGAAGACCAGGCTACCTTCCATAGCTAAGGTCCTACAGGTACAGTCAGGTCCCATGTGATGACCACCTTCCACTATGAGAACTTCTGTGAAAACTTTACTCTTCTAGCATGCTATGATTCTATACTGTTTTTGAGCTTTTTATTAATGCCTCACACATGCATGAATCTTTAATTATTTCTCTCTACATCACAAAACATTGCAGAAAAAGGATTCAGAATAAAAATAACTATAAACAAAAATGACCATGGAAATCACAACAGAATATTTTATCATAGGTAGCTTCCAAGTAATTCAGCAAATTCCAACTTACAGATTTTTATTTTAAACTTATTTTTTAGCTGGCACATAAAGACACAAAATAATACTAATGTGGTAGCATGATTTTTAATATATGTACACATTGTGCAATTTGTAAGTATCTCCTCAAACATTTATCATTTCTCTATAATCAAATTTTTTAAAAAAATCTAATAAAGAAACTTTATACTTAGAAAAAAAATAGTGGATTTGATTTCTTAAAAACATATAGGCAAGTCATCTACCAAATTCATTTTCCTTTGCAGATATTTTAAGGAAGTAATAGTACTAATTTAACAACCTGCTTTTACTTAATTGAAAGGGTTAGTAAGTGGCAGATCTGGGATTCAAAGCCAGGTTAGTTAGATGCTTCAAGATGTCAGGGGAATTGACCCAAAGTAAGGAAAACCCAAAGGAAAAACAGAGAACACATAGATTCACAAAGCCCACAATATAGTGTTTTTCTGTCATGGAAGATGATTCTAGTACTTGGAATTCTTATTAGAGAAATATTCTGCAAATAGCACAATTACTCTTACTACAGAGAAAAGAGGAGCCAATGTATTTATGAACGGATAATTGAAAAGGATGGCAACTGGCTTCCTATTTGGGCTGTGAATATGTTATTACTCTCATCACTATCAACAAAATTTATTGAGACTCCAAGAGTGAAGTGCACTGTTAAGCACCCACCAATACGCCTGCAGCAAAGAGTCATTCTAAAATTTTATAGGAGAGAGACAGCATCTTTTCACTTAAAACATAAATAGAGTCTGTCTGTTTCTCTACCAGCTCCATGACAACCCACTCTGCCACCTCCAGGAAGAAAAATTAGACTCTGCTCAGGAGCTATTCCGAGCTGCCCATGGGAATAGCATCACACAATTCCATGGCAGTATCATTAGTGATACATTTAAGTTAAATAAAGCACTTCTAAGCATGGAATATTTAAATAGAGACTGGACTAAAGACATAAGTCTGTTCCGAATGATTCATCTCTTGGTAGACACTCACTAAAATAATAAATGTAATCGTTTACTCACAGTGAAACATTTTAAAAGTTGCTCCCATCTATTTTATTCAAAAAAATATACCTTACATCTTCCATAAATTTAATGCATTCCGTTGTACCCCTCTTCTACTTTCAGAATCAGTTGTTAGTGATTGGTTAAGTAATAAAGTGTTTGAGGAACCAAATAAATATTTAAATCAAACAGCCAATAAATCTTCCTGTTTCTTTGACTGAAAAATTATGCCCCCAAGAGATAACTTGTATAAAATAAGATGGAGTCTAGCCATAATCAAGAGGTACATTCTCTCCAAGGAATGATATTTATTTAAATTAAATTCGTTTGTCCACAAAAAATAGGCTAAATTGTTTGCTTGATAGCTTTCATAATATTTTAGGGAATGTATACAGGATTACTTTGAAGTTCCATGGGAAAAGAAATGTTGAGTTTCACCATGTGAAAAGTCAGTTGATTTCTCACAATTCCTGTTTCTCTGAGAACACTAACACATAGTTGTAGGGCAATGCTCATTTTCTTATCTCTCGTTCCACATCTGTTTGTTACTTGGTGCTCAATACCTAATGGTTTACACCTGGTCCTACTATTAAATTATCTTTCATACACCCAAGGATTGATTCAACCCATGTACTTAGATTTAAAATCCAAGTTGTCACACAACCTCAGTATGAAACTGTCCTAAAACTGTTCCCTTTTCACCAAAACACACACACACACACACACACACACACAAGTTTAAAGTCAAATTCAATTTTCATTCTTACTTCAGAGATCTTTTGGACTACAAGGAAGAGCTTGTGAATTCCTTTGGCTCAAAAAGACAAAAATTCATTAAAAAGTAGTTCAGATTTTTTTTTCCTTTTCCATTTAACCAAGAGTCAGAAAATCCCATATAATGAAGACAAAAAGAACTTTCTAGCAATATGTTATTGACTTTGTTCTTAGTACTTATTATTTAACACAACAGTACTATGTTGATATGGTTGGAGTTGACATTACATCTGATTTAGCTTACTCTTTGCTAGTTACTACTGAAAAATAGGGCTTAATTTTGATTTAATAGTAAAACATTTGAAATTCTTATTCCAGTTATTATAATAGTCTATTCACTGAATGGAATGGTATAGATTCTTATGCCTCAGATCCTTTAGCTAATTATGATTTTTAATTTTATGGGTAACTGAGCGCTAGTAAGATCATTATCTGATACCTTCCCCCAGTCTTACTTAAAATCCCTTAAGATGCCTGGTTCCATTTATCACCTAACATGTTATAGTTTTACTTAAGATAGACACATTGTACTAAACATGATTTTAAAAGAATAAGCAGAAAATGGCAGAGTTTTCCCTTCACCATCAATGAGAATTAGAATCCATATTTGTTTGCCAGTTTCTCTGAGTCTCCATTGTATTCACACAACCTCATCCTTCAGAGAGTTGAGCTAAATGAGTCCGTATGTTAATTATGTGCTCTGGGAACACAAAGAAGAAATAAAGAAGTTATTACCTTCCCAAGTTTCTCAGGTAATGAGACCCACTTCTGGAGACATGTGGCACTCTACCAGAATCTATCATGAGAATGAACTTTGAAGTAAAAAGCACAGAATTAATTTTTTAATGAAAATCCTCCACTGGTTTTCTGAGTCAGATCCACCTGACAAATGTCACTGGGCAATGTCATTACCAGTTAACCAGCACAGGTCTTTAGAACAGATGGTATAGCAATGCCTTTTCAGAAGTGAGGCCGGCTAATTTCAGCCACCCCCTATGAAAAGGAAATAAAATAAAATTGGCTCCATGTCACTCAAACATGACAGTACTTTGGATTTTCCCCCATGATGTTTTTTAGCCTTGAGGCAGATATGACAGGCGCCTTATTAAATTCCAAAAATAAATGTGGAACAAGAAGGCAGTGCATTCCAATGAGACATCCAACTTGTTAAAATGCAACATGCATAAAAATTGGTTCATTTTATTTTTAGCCATCATCCTCATCATTTTAAATCAATATGGAAATAAAATATTTGTTAACATAAACTTAGTAAAAATAGTTCAAAGATCTGCTTTTTTTTTTCCAATAAAAATTAGCCATTTATTTGCTCGTGAGTACTTCAGCTGGGATTTTCTAAAACATCACCACCAACATTTGGATGCTAGGCTAAGAATAAAAACAAGACTTCTGGAATATTTCTCATTCTATATTTTAGCATCCCCAACTAATAGCTCCTTAGAAAAACCCGGTGATATTTACGGATCCCTGACTTTGTACATGTTGTACATTTTCCAATGTGTTATTTTTGTCTCTCCAACCATTAAGATCTTACCTAGTCACACAGTCTGATTTTCACCATCTTTCCCCTCACACCATCATAAGGATTCATTCTTACAACATGTAGCTTGTTCTTTTCTGTAGTGCTTTGTTTATTTATTCAGGCTCATATGCTAATGCTGTCTTCTAGAAACCTGCCAATAAAGGTTGCCTTTATTAAGGAAAGGAGTCCTCATTTATCTCCCCATTACCTACAGCATCTAGCCTGAGACTTTGCATGTATCAGGAACTCGTAAGTGTTAAAGAGAAGCTACATTACACAGATTACAACTTTACAGTCACTTCTGTTTCTTCATTGTCTCAACATGGTTCTAGGAATTTTGATACTGGGTACCAAAAGTCATTCAAGTTCAAAGTCTCAAAATAGCTACATCCTGTACTATATAAAAACTAGCACAGGTTTGGAATTTGATCCTGGTCTTCAGGAAGGATTGAGTTAGATTGCAGGATTCATGTATGAAAGACAATGTGGGAAAACCTCTCTGTCCTATCCCACAGTACAAGAACCAACATTTGCATTGGGATTCATCATATATAAAGTACTTTTGATGTGTTATCAAATATTCAACATTTCTATGGAACCAACCTAGGTGCCCTGCAACAGATGAATGGATAAAGAAAATGTGGTATATATACACAATGGTGCATTACTCAGCCTTAAAGAAGAATGAAATGATGGCATTTGCTGGTAAATGGATGGAGCTGGAGAAGATCATGCTAAGCCAAATGAGCCAATTCCAAAAAACCAAAAGTCAAATGTTTTCTCGAATATGCAGATGCTAATTAGTAATAAGGTGAGGGGGAGCTAGAGAAGAATAGAGTTACTTTGTATTAGGCAGAGAGGAGGGAAAGGAGGGCAGGGGGTATGGGGGTAGAAGGATAGTAGAATGAATTGAGCATTATCCTATGTACATATATAATTACGTGACCATTGTGATTCTACATCATGTACAACCAGAAGAATGAGAAGTTATATTCCACTTATTTATGATGTGTCAAAATGCATTCTACTGTCATGTATAACTAATTAAAACAAATTAAAAGTTTCATAAAAATATTCGACATTTCTATGAAGAAGGCAATATTACCTTCACAATATTACTGTGAAGGCAGTATTTCACAAAACTGAGATTCAGAACTTATATAATTTTTGTAAGTTCACTCACACAGAAGTGGCAGGGTTCAAGTTCAAGTATTTGACAAACAAAAACAAAACAAGTACCAAACACCTTCAATTACTTCACCCTTTTACAAAGCATTACTTTGTCCATCAAGAGAACTGGAGGAAACTGGAGTAGCAAAGCCTGATAGTAGCCACAGGGTTCACTCTTCACCTCTCTTTACCCAGATGACTTTCTCCTGTAAGGTAATACCTGGGAGCAGAAGCACCGCCATGCCCAGTTCCAGGAGTCTCCAGGGAGAGGCTTCCCCTGCTAAAGACCAAGGTGTTGGAACAGTTCCTTCTAAGATTTCCCCAGTCCTGACAAACATAATCTCATTGGTCTTTAATCAGTATGAAGGTACACTCAGCAGTCATGATCTAAAAAAAGATTGCAAGGTCTAAAATTCTCACTGTTTCACTGGATGCTACTGTCCTAAAGAATGTTTCTCACGCAATAAGCAAAATAATATTTTGCAGAATGATCAGGTACAGACAGAAATGCATTATGCAAACTATCATTACTCCTAGGAAAAGAAGTAAGGTTAACATAGGTTTAAGAGATGGGAAAGGTTTTGCTATACCTGTAATTCTTTCAGTGTAACTATTGCAACATCCTAGGTCAGACAGTAGACTCAAAAAAAGACCTGCTGTTTCTCTCTCGTTGCATGATGTTCCTTATATTGTTTATTCATTCAATTGATGTCAAACCAGGGTATATCTTGAACTAATCACACCCCAATAGGTGTCAACAAGGTTCCACAAGAAGACCATAGACAATTAGAAGGTTCTTCGCTAGCTATGAAAAAGAAGGCAATAGGCATGCTCGTGAGATAATCAAGAAACCAACAGCTGTTCTCTCCTCTGCTTTCAATTTTGCACTACATGTTAGAGATTATCTCTTGTTTTTCATCCTCCATTGAGTTTCCCTCCTCTGTTTAAGTTCAACAAGAAAGCTGTTTGACTAAGAGCATTTGCTGTTTACACCACCCTCTTGTAAACAAGTCATGTCACTGTTGACGTGATGTCATGTCTATAGCTGGATGCAAAGGGAATTCAAACACACTTTGGAATTTATCTCCATAAACTGCAAAACAAAATATATTTTGTATAACAACACCCTTGAGGGAGTGTTCACTTCTTTATTAAACACCTCCTCATATCTTAGACTTGATTCAAATTGCTTTATCACTGTTTTTGTCTTCCAATTGAAGACATTCAAGTTGAGTATGTCCACCAAAAAAAAGAGTATTGTGTTTGCCAAACTTAGCTAAGCTTAGTTATCTAAGCTTTAGGGGGAAAAAACCTGGACAGAGAAGGATGCTGCTATCTCATTGTCCAAAAGCCATGATTTTGCCTTTTTGGTAACATTTTAAGTTCTTAGGTTCTATTATTTTTCTTTCTGACACCAATATAAATGTACCCAGTTTCATTTGAAATGTGTGAATCTTTAACACTAACAGCCCCTGCCAACTGCAATCCATAAGGAGATACATATTTCAGCACAAATCTGAGTGCTTTCTTAGCAGTATAAAAATAAAAGCAGAGTAAGTTGCTAAAAGAAAGGGCTTATTTTCCACATGTTAGCAAAATATCTACAAAGTACTGCATTTCACAATTTGGGCTTGGTAAATGCCTGTTTCTCAGCAAATCCCTTGATAATAAAAAAGAGAGACTACTTGCTAGTCACTAAAGCAGCCAAAGCTTCTGACTTTGGGTTCCCTGCACGCATGGTATTTTAGATTCCAACCACATAAAAGAAAGACTGATACAAATGGATGATCTTTTCTTGATACTTAGTTTGCTTCCTGGTATTGATTAATCATACTGCAGTGGTGGAAAAGCCCTGACTTAGAGGTCAGAAGATTGATGATTTTATATCATCTCAGCCACTATTTATTTGCTGTGTGAGCCTGCCATCTGACTTCACTTGTCTGCACCCCAATTTTCTCCTTTGTCCTTTGGGGTCACTAATGATTTACATCTATTGCATTTGAAAGTCAAATGGATAGTGCTTATTGTTTTTATGATTATTATTCGTGTCAGATAGGTGAACTACAGAAAGGCACTTAAATTGTAAAGTTTTAGTGAACATAAATAGCACAAACTAGATTTGAACAAAACGGAACACTTCCATACTTGAAAGTGTATTGCTTCTTTAATATTTTGCTTCTTTAATTGTGTACTTTATGATTTAAGTCAAAATTACAAAGATGAGATCATAGGGATCATTCCAAAAGAAATATAATTTTCAGTGTTTTCAATGTCATCATACTAAGGTTGATGTGTACTTAAAGCTTGATTTATAAGTTCACAGAACAAATTGAATAATTCCTTCAATGCAGCCTTGGAGATTTTGCTACTACTATCTTGCCAAATGGTTATAAGTTTGGAGAATTTATCTCTCTACAAAAGATAAATTGATGAACAAATAATCAAATATGTACAAAGTAAAAAAAGTTCAAATATAAAATAAAAATACGTCATTTATTTCACTCATCAAAACTTTTTTTTTTTTTCCAGTAACAGAGATTGAATACAGAGGAGCTTAACTTTGAGCCACATCCCCAATGGTCTTTTATTGTTGTTGTTTGAGACAGGGTCTCACTAAGTTGCTTAGAGTCTTGATAAGTTGCTGAGGCTGGTGTAGAACTTGGAATCCTCCTGCTTCAGCCTCCCCAGCAGCTGGATTTACAGGCATGTGCCATTATGCCCCACTTCATCAAAATTTTTATCAAGAGATATTTAGGTGGAGTTTGGGAAATATTTTCATTTTAATATAGTGTCAGCCAATCATCCCTGACCCTTTAGTTAATCAATAGACAAAAAGAAAAATTAAAGAAAAGTTACAAATACCATTGTAGATGAAATTTAATTTTATCAGAGTCTGGGTGGGTGTGGTATCACACATCAGTAGTTACAGCTACTCGGCAAGCAAAAGCAAGAAGATCACATGAGCCTAGAAGTTAAAGACCAACCTGGGCAACATAGCAAGACTGCCTCAAAATACAATATAAAATAAAGCAAAATAAAATATAGCTTTTAAATCTTGATTGGATAATGGTTCTTTAAAGAAAAAAAGCAAAAATAAAGTTAAGTTACTGGGTCTGGTGTTAATTTTTATTTTGTTTACTTTCCATTTCATGGGACATTCGCTAATCTAGTATGGTTAGAGTATACATTTTCTGAAACATATCCATTTAGTTTGGACTTTCCTCGTTGGTTCTTTCTAGGTAAAAATCACAGCCAATCTTCATTAGAAATGTCAACATTACCTAAAGTCAGTAAGGAAACATGAAACTTGATCAAGTAACTGTACATTTCAGGGACACCAGAAAAATCACGGAAGTCCTCAGCATATCAGTTTGGTATTGGTAGATATTAGAAAGAACAGGGTATCTCCCAGTGTACAAGGGTATGCCTCTCGACTACCATTGCTTCGTATGCAGTAGATACTGACTGAATTCATGATGGCAGAATGTCATTATTGATGACTAAGTGGCCTGTTTAACTAAAAATGTCCAAAGCTATGAAAATCATTTTTAAAAAACAAATTTAAAAATATGATCATATGGATTGGTAGAAAAATAGCTTAATAAATGACATGTATCTCTGAATTAGACAATTGGACAGAATGTACACTTGAAATTATTAAAAACAAATACAGGCACTGTAAATGTTCTTCCCTGAGATATTTTTCATGCAAATCTACTTTAATTTTAATAGAAAACTATTAAGATATCTATAAACCATAGTATTCTCAATGAAATTTTGGCAAAGTGGAAAGTAGTCATAATGATATAGACTTAGTTTTTAGGGACAAATGGTATTGGAAATCATGGAATGTTATAGTTTTACAAAAATAAACTCAAAATGGATCACACACCTAAATGTAAAATGAAATCTATGAAACTTCTAGAAGATGACAGAGGAGAAAATCTAGATAACCTTCTATATTCAGTGCAAAAGTCATAATCCATGAAGGAAAGAACTGACAAGATGAACTTCTTTAAAATTAAAAAATCTGTAACACAAAAATCCTTGTCAAGAGAAGAAAAAGCAATCCATAGGATAGGAGAAAATACTTGTAAATACATACCTGACAAAGGACTGCTACCTACAACATATAAAGAACTCTTAAAACTCAACCATAAGAACAGAAAAAACCTGAATAAAATATAGGGCAAAGACTTTAACAGAAACTTCACCAAACAATAGATAGATGGCAAATAAGCCCATGTCATCAGGGAAATGCAACTTGAAACAATGAGACATCACTACAAATCTAGGAGGATGCCAAAATATAGAACATTGACAATATCAAATGCAGGTGAGGATGTGGAGAAATTGGAACCCTTATTCATTGGTGGTAAGAATGAAAAATGGTAATAGTACCTTGAAAGGCAGTTTGGCAGTTCCTTGCAAAACTCAAAATACTCTTGCTACAAAATACAGCAATTTCAGTACTTGGTATTTACTTCAGAAAATTGGAAATTTATGTCCATTAAAAAGAACCTGCATATGGATGGTTATGGCAGGTTTATTCATAACTGTCAAAATTTGTAAGCAATCATGATGTCCTTCAATAGGTACATGAATAAATAAACTGTGGCTGACAATGGACTATTATTAAGAACTAAAAAGAAATGAGCTATCAAGCCATAAGGAGATATGGAGGAAATTTAAATCCATCTGAAAAGGCACATTCTATATGATTCCATACAATGACATTCTGTATGAAAGGAAAATTATGGAGTTGATAAAAAGATAAATGGTCTCCAAGAGTTAGAAGAGAGGAATAAATGAGTAGACGGAGCACAGAAAAATCTTAGGGCGGTGAAAATAACCTTGTACTAAGATAACGATTCATGTCTCTGACATCTGTCCAAACCCTCACAGAACATACAAAACCAAAAGAGAACTCAAAAATGAATTGTAATGATGTATCAATGTAGGTTCACCAGTGGTGACAATTACAATTGTGGAGAGCGATGTTGATAAGGGAGGGAAGCTATGTACACATCAGGGGAGAGAACATGGTAAATCTCTGTATTTTGCTGGGAACCCAAAAAATAAAGTCTGATTTTTAGAAAAAGGCATGAAATGCTAAAATCAGATTATTCTAGCAGAAAGAAGTTTAATTATCCAAGTGAATGCTTTTGAATCACATTTCATTTTTGGCAGAAATCATGATGGAAATTTTTAGAAATAAATATTCTAAAATCTCTGAGGCTTTCTCTTTAATACACAGTTGAACGAATTCTTCTGCTAATATGTCACATCACAATGTGGAATAGTTCATATTAGCAAATACACAAAGAAGGCATAAAAGTGCCATTGATCCAGGTTCACGTCTTATGTTTAGGTAAATTCTACTCATGTCATATAACAGAAGTCATAAGATTTTAGAGCTGGGTATCTTCAGATCACATAACTTTTCTTTGGCTTTATAAATTAAAAAAAAAATAAAGTAGTGCTTAGGTTACCCTGCTGTTCATGATTAGTTATCATTTGATGGACTATTATCTCTCCCAATGAATCTTATTAAACATTATTCATCATAATAGATTATAAGGTTTACTCAAATATGTTAAAAGTCCCTGTTTTTCTATTATTCAATTTTTAGAACAAGGTATAATAAAAGCCCCTTATATTTTGCCTGATTGAATTGTTCTGTCCTTTCTAATTCAAATACCCCATCACAAAAACACATCACTTTTGAATGTTGCAATCAATATATTTATCCACGACATTTAAGTATGATGCAATCACCAGAAACCCCCAGAATTAAAGTAGCACCATTGCCTCCCTTGATACTGACATCACCCACCTAAGCATCAAGGAGCCAATCCCAAAAGTCCCTAACTAATAACCATGAAAGTCCTAACATTGAGAAGATAAGCCCTAAACAGACGCTATTTGAATCTTCGTCATTGAATTTTTAATTCTGTTTCTTTTTCAATAAATTTGTCCCATCTGATGACTTGGCCAGAAAGAGTGAATGCTACATGGACAAAGCACTTACATAGGTCAACATGAAAATTACAAAAGGGAAAGGGATAAAGAGATTGCAAATTTAATTGTAAAATATTAATAAAAGTCTTATTCCTTTTACATAGTTCCCTTCTCTCCTTGGGGGATAAATGTCTCTTTCATCTATCAGATAACCTTTAAATAGCATCTTTCATTTCACAGAATGCTCTAAAAAGCAGATTTATCTCTGTGATTCACCTAATTGTATTCTTTTCTGTCCACGTTCCCATTAAATGACTGCAGCATATAATTCCTGAAGCCAAAAGATATCCACTGCCTGCAAAGTAATAAAAGACATCTAGGCATGATTAGTGCTCAAATATTTGACTCCTCTCTCCTAGAACCCTAATTTCACTTCATTTTAACAAGAACAACAACCCGAGGGGTCCCAGAGATGGTAATGATGTCGAACTCCCAAGGGCAGCTGTGGGAGAGGGGAGGGGAGAAGAGTCGGGTTTGATTTCAATAGACAATATGAGCTGTTGCTTTTCTATGAATTTTGACATTGCCTTGGAATGAAGAAAGGCTCCTGTTCTAAGCCGGCCTTGACAAAGCAATATTAAATATTTAATTTCCAAAGGCAAAAGCCCAAGGTCCCAAAGCTCCAGGAGGGCTAACGGTCCTCTCTCGACTTAGGCTGCATGGAGCAAATGCCAAACCCAGAACTAATTTGACTGTGAAATACAGGGAATTTCTTCAAGAGTATTTATAAATTCCAAGGCTATTTTTTTGTTGTGGTTTAGAAACAGAAACATGAATGCAGTATGCATACTTATAAATTTTGGACATATTAACATAAATGTATTTATGTGTTATAATGATTCACTAGTGGCTATTTTGGCTTTTACACAGACTTTTAAAAGACGAATGAATTTTAGTTTCATCTAAGTATATTTTTTTCCTTAAGAGAAAAACAAAGGTAAGCTTAATAATAATAATAAATTCTGCATGCTTTATCTTCTAAAATTCATATAAACACATTTATATATTAATTTAAAATATAAAAATATACATAAACATTTGGCAAATATTTGGTTTTAATTCTTAAGTATTTTAAATAGTGAGACAAAGTTAATGTGGGAATTACATAAAAGTGTTAAAATTTAAAAGTATAAAATTATATGAGAGTTTTATTAAAATTTGAAATATAGTTATATCTTCACTAATTTCTAGACTTTCAAAGGGCAGTCCATGCACTGAATAACATCCTTTTGCATATAGTGATGGACAGGTTTCTCTGCTATGACACAGAAAGCCTATGAGGCAGATGTTGCCTTTGTCCCTGTCACCAGGGCCTAAGTGTACTCTTATAATCTACACTGGCTTTTCCAATGCATAACTGCTTGAGATATGTTGCACCACAGAATTGCTGAAGACAAAAACGAGGGAAGATTATTTCTTTTATATCATTTAAATCACATTCCAAAAAATAACACAAATTGAAATTACTAACATGTTCATTGTATTATTGACTTTGAATTTGCAGATGTATTAATTGATGAGACAGCAATCAATCAAATTACCTATGCAGAGATAAAAACTGACCATGAAGATATGTTAAAACCTATTACCTGTCCTTGTTCAAGATGCTTCCTCTTTCAATTTTTCCATGTAAACAGAGGAAATGTGTTCTGTTTTACTACAAACACCAGCCTCACTCAAAGTAACTTGGATTTATTAGGTGTTCAGTATGTGTCTGGTGCAACTGGTGCTTGTAATTTAAAAGCCGTTACTTAAAATAAAGGAAATAATATGTAATTTGAGATGGCATAGAGCTAGAAGCACTTTGAAAATGATGAGGTGATTTATATCAACAAACACATTTGAGCACTGCAATTCATGCCAGGAAAGAAGGTCCTGGTCAGGACACAGAGCAGTAAGAAACCTTCTGAGTTCATAACCTACTGGCTGTCATACACTTTCATATAACTTAACAAGGAACAAGTTAGATTATCACTTTCACTGCCCCCTAAAAAAACCAAATAGCTTCTAAATTCAAAAGAAATCAAGAAAACCTGTATAATTACTGAAGAAAGTTTTTGATGAGACAAGTAGAAAATGCGACCAATGATAATGAGATAAACAAGTCAAATAAATATCCAAAAAGAGTTTGTGGCTAGTCTTAGAGCTGAGAAAGAAAACTATAAGAGACTCAAGCTGCAGAGAAATTTATAGAAAGCTTTGAAGGTCATATGATAAAACCCTAATTGTTCTGAGTCCTAAACTCCTGTAATGGTGGCAGGAAGAGCAAGCAAAGGCCAGATGTCAGACACCTATAAAAAATAAGATAAATCAAATTTAGCAATCAAGTCAATGACTTGAAACTTTCTAGTCCAGGTTGCGGAAAGGATAGCAACATCGTTAGTTATAGTCATAACCTTATGAGCAATTGCCAGGAAGAGTGGGGTCAGGTTCATCAAGTAATCATTTATTGTATTTTTGTGTCCTGATTAAATATCTATAGTACATGTATGTGGGAATATCCATTTGAATAAATTGTATATGTATAAAAAGATCAAGGATACTGAAACTTGAGACAGAGTGAGTGATTAAGATGACCCAATCAACAAATATTTAATCAAATGCGTATTATTTAGATCATAAAAAGAAAAAAATCATATCTGCCCTTCAGGAATGACATGAGAAGAATGAAAGGAAGAAAATAATAAGATGGTATAGAATTGAAAATGATGAAATTTTTTTAAGAAGGAGCAATATTTGGGGAGAGAAGGGTAAGACTAGTTAAAAATGTGGTAACTTGAAAAAAAGTCTGAATGTAGAAAAGGTGGCATGAGGTCCAGGTGCATCTTGGGTTTGTGTGGAAAGAGCATGGAAGATCTCAATAGCTAGATGAGGAAGTCCATGTTTGAGTCTTCTGTCCACCTGAAGTTGGTGAATCCCATTCATTATCTAGTATCAGCACCTCAACAGTTGGGATGCATGAAGACTGGAGTGGGGGTGAGCCATTTGCACAGTTGTCCAGGCCAGAAGATATGATGGGAAAAGTGCCAGTAGAAACAGGAAGGGGAGACAGACAAAGGTATGGCTAAGTAACCGTGGGTAGCAAAGGAAAGGAATCCTGACTGAGTGCTGGTTGAAAAGGAACAAGCAAATGTTCTTGCACAGCTTGGATCATGAACAAAGGGGAGAATGGTGTTACTCTCAATATGAAACAGACTCCAGAGAATGGATAATACTTGGAAGGACAAGCAGAATATTTAATGCTATGGTTTAAATATGTTCCCAGGATACAAGTGTTGGACACTTAATCCCTAATGTGACAGTGTTGGGAAGTGAGGCTTCCTGGCAGGGACTGAGGTCACGAAGTTTCTGGCCTCACACTGATCTTTCAATTGCATCTGGTAAAGGGATCAGGGTGGTAGGTTTGCTCTCTTGAGTCCTTCCTTCCACCTTCCACTCCCATGAGGGTGCAGTGTGCAAGCCACCAGCTTGAAAGAAGACGATGAACTCACCAGACACTAAAACTGAAAGTGCCTTGAGCACAGGTGTACCAGCCCCTAAAACTTCAAGCCAGTTTTAGATTATAAGGTACCCAGTCTGTGGTACTGTGTTTTAGGAGCACAAAATGGAATATAAGATGTAGCAATCTTGAGAGAAAACTCATTGGAAATGCTGGATGAAATACCAGAGAGAAGACCAATGCTTAAGCATTTGCCATAAGAGAGTTCCATCATGAGGTTGTAGGAGATGGACAATCATGTTACTTAGGGCAGAAATTTCAAGCACTTATGCAGTTGAAATTCATTCCAAGCATTACTACCACTCAATGTCTTTCTCAGTCTTAGACAACTGTACATCATATACAAATGTCACAATTCTCTTATTTAAAAAATTTAGACTTCCATACTTCAGAACCAATTTTTTGAAAGACTTAATGCTCATATTCTTCATCTTTTCCTTTGTCATTACCCCAAACCAGTTTCTAACACATCATTGAAACCATTCCTGTGAGATTGATCTGTCTTCTTTCTGGCACATCCTACTTATTCTTTGCTTCTCCTAGGAGTCCTTTCACTCTGGTCTTTCTATAACCACTTCCAAAATGGACCAAAAGTGTCTCAGTGAGAAAAAGAGTCTCAGAGAGGATTTCCCAGCCAAGCCAAAAACATAGCTCTCCCTGCCTCAGCTACTCTGCACATCATGTTTTTCCATAGGATTTAACCACCACCTCAAGTTCTGTTATTTATGTTTTCCAATTGATTTTCTTTTTCTCACCACCAGCATGCAGCTCCAGAATAGCTGGGGCATTTTCTTTCTTAGTCATTTGTGCATCTATGTTTGTCTTAAAAGTACCCAACTCATAGTAGGCATGCAATAAATATAGTGGTTAAAAAAATTAATGAACTTGGGAAAGAAGGAACAATATATCAGGATTGATGATGGGAAGAGACCCGAGAGAGTGCACTATTACTGAATTCAAAGAAAGAGAAACATTAAGAAGGGTAGAATAGTCAATAATTTGAAAGCTATGGAAAACAGAGTCTGGATAAAGCATTCAAAGACTCTGGAGAGACTGGATTCAGCAGAGCCTGAAGGAGGTAGAATAGATTCTAAGAGGTTAAAGAGGGGACGGGGTAACACACTTTCACAAATTTTGTCAATGGAAGAAAAAAAAATGGAGATAACAGAGAAAGTCATAGGAGACAGGGGACAGAAAAATACTCCAGAGAAGGGTGACAGGATGAGAAAGCACTCCTTCAGGATTTTTAGACTTGGAAAGAGCAGAGACAAGTCTGTGATAAGATTTTAAGAAAAGAGAAAACATATAAAGTAATATTTTAAGAATATTGTTGAAAAAAGATAAAAAAAAATTGTGTGACCACCTCTATTTTCTTAGTATATTTGGTAATAAGGTTCAGAAACTGAAACAGAACCAGACAGAGCTTTAAAACACTTGATAGCAAATAGAAGAGCCTAAGGAAGTCATGGTGTGCGCCTGTAGGCCCAGCTGCTTGGGAGGCTCAGGTGGGAAGATGGCTTGAACTAGGAGTTCAAGGCCAGCCTGAGCAACACAGTGAGACCGCATCTCAAGAAGTAATAATAAATAAAAGAACTTGATTAGGAGCCCTAAGAATTTGTTTGTTTTATTTTTAACATAGGGCTTTTACTTTACTCTGAGGTCCTTACCATCAAAAACTTAATTATGTGATCCAATTGAATAGGATGATTAACTAGTAAGAAAGTCATTCATGATTCTAAGTAAACCAGTATTTTTTAAAACCAATTTTCTAAGCACATGTTTAATCATACAAAATATCTTCTATTATATGAAAATTAATTTGCAAAGTAAATATTTTAGATATTTTAGAAACATGCTGAAAATAAAACATTAAATCAAAATCTAGACCCCCTAAGGGCTCATCTTAGTTAATAATTTCCATTAAACCTAATAAAATTTTATGTTCAAATAATTCTAATTTTGCCAGGTGTGGTGGCACACACTTATAATGCCAGCCACTTGAGAGGCTAAGGCAAGAGGACTGCAAGTGTGAGGCCAGCCTCAGCTTTAGGGAGATCCTGTCTCTACAAAAAGGACTGGGGACATAGCTCAGTGGTAAAGTGCCCCTGGATTCAAATCTGCAGTACTACCCCCCTAAAAATTATAATTTAGGGAAAACCAGACTTGTTGTTTTCAATATTCAATTTCAATATTCAAATAATCAGTTGCTTAATGTTACTCTTAATTTAAAACCTGGCATATGCTTTAGAGTAAAATTTAGTTTCTGAATATTTTATGTAGTAGACAACTTTCTAGTCATGTTCATTGGGCAAATATGAGAAAATGAAACTAGCTTTCAGATAAGTACTTTAGGATTTGGTCGAAGGATTCTAATAGAAAAGTAAACTAACATAAATTTAATACGTTATAAGTTTCTACTTGGTACAGACACAAACATCCAGTTCTAGTAATAATAGTCTTTTTAATTTCCTTTCCTCTATTGCCTTTGGCATCCCTACTAAATTCACTTTTGTACTCAAATGAATTTAGTTTATATTATGATGCTTATACAGCAATTTCTGTTTATGTTATTATTATTGTTGTTGTTGTTGTTGTTTAGAAGCAGGGACAAGTGAAGGAACAATCCTAGAATATTCTGACTTAGTCAAAATACATGCTTTTCAGCATGGAGGGAAATCTTTCAACTAAGCTCAACCTTTTTATTTACCAGGTAAAGCAATAATCTTATTTTTATGTAAGCCATCTTATATTTTTATCATTAAGTCTGAGATAACAAGGTCAATTTTTATTGTTTTACAATACCTTTAAAGTACTGGTCTTTCTTCTCAGACAGAATTCTCAACACAAATGGTTAGGAAAAGTAAAAACCTCCTGATTCAAGTGGGTTGAAATACACACCACCTAAATTGAACAAAGATCTGCAGCACAAGTAAAGTGTGACAGAGTGCACTGGACAGCACAACCCTGGTCATTCTGTCACTCATGGACTCGTCCAATGTGGTCCATTCATGGAACTCTTAAGACTCCATTTATTTATCCGTTCAATGACTCAAATAGTACTTATTATGCTTATCTCTGGGGATGTTTTATTTTATTTTATTTTATTTTTTGCGGTGTTGGGGATTGAACCCAGGGCCTTGTGCTTGCAAGGCAAGCACTTTACTGGGATGTTTTATTTTTGAACAACAAATTATATAATATATATAAACTTTCTCAAAATTAAAGGTAGCTGTATCATGTAGATTATTATTGAATCCCATCTTCTTCCTCATAGTCAACAGAACTATCAGGCTACTTTCTGTGGTTTGTAGGAAACATTACATAAACCAGAGTGAAGTGTTACACATTAAAATTCGTTCTTTACTGAGAAATAGCTTCTTAATGACTAACTTAATTGACTTAGAAAATATCTTAGCACCAAAACATGCCTAGTGAAACTAAGAGACAAATTTAAGATTGAGCCACATGGGTCAAGTGCATTAGAACTAAAAATGATTAATCCAACTATTTTTAAGTATGGGTCCTATCAGCTTATTACTTTAGATTGATGAGCCAAATATGAACTTGATCATTTCAACAGAGAATTATCTTCCCAAGGTCAGAAATAATTAGGTATTCTTATGAACTTGGTTGAATGTTTCTGGAATTTTGAAAGATTCTCTTTAAAAATTTTCAAGTAATTTTAGAGTGTATGTAAGTGTGCTTATGTTTGTATGAGAGAGAGAGACAGAGAGAGAGAGAGAAAGAGAGAGAAGAGAGAAATGCAGTATTTCCTAGGTATTTAATGCAAACCAAATAATTCTCAGAATTACTGGTAGTTTAGATACAGTAATATGGAGAAGATATAGATGATTATTTCTGTAAAGAGTCATCTTGGTGGATGCTTTACCAATTATTTGAGTCTCTGTCAACTAAAAACTCAAATATTTGGGAAATACAATGTTGGATTTAATTTTGGTCTGATTTCTCTCCTACACACATCTACATCCATAAACATTTGCAATATTTGTGTACAGTTTTTAACACATGGACTAAAATATTTGCTATGTCTGTATTTACAAGGGTGAGGTAATAACACTCATAAAATATAGCTTTACATACATGCAAAACTATTATGACTGACTTGACAGTCAATGACAGGGTAAGGCAGCTGAAAGAACAATCAGGTAATTTGATTGACTTGAGTGGATAGCACAACCTGTTTCCTCCCACTAGTGCACCCCAATCTCCCACTTCAACTTGATCCAACCTGTCATTCAAACACATCACTTACAAACAAGTTTATACTTGTAGACATTAGTTCTGGCAGAATTACTGATTGTCATTCTAAAAGAGAAGAGTACCAACAAAAACTCAACTTCATTTTATGTAAATATTAATTTTTCTTTCCTTGGAAATAGGCTGAACTGGGGTATATGTCTCATAACACTTGAAATTCAGAAAGCAAATTTTAATTATTTTACCAGAATACTTTTTTATGAGTCAAAATGTACTGGACTATAATAACAGTAAAATTTTTCCAGTATACACCTACTGAAAAATTTTCTTAAAACTCATTTTTATGTCAGAAAAATAATCTAATGAAAATATTTGCCTTGATACCCTAGATAGAATAAAAGGTGAAAGGCAAATTGACAAAATTGTATAATGTTATGTCTGAATAATATATGAGTATTTTAAAGATATATTTTAACTGAAGATTATAACCTTTGGAAATGTCAATATTTTTATCAATATCTATTTATCAATATTTATATCAATATAATTTATATTGTGGGGTTGTTAAATGCTTAAATAATAAGGAAGATCATTTTTGTGCTTTACAGAAAAAGAAATTCAGGACCTGTGTTTTCCTTTGGTATAAGAAAATTAGAAGTCTAAAAGTCTTTTCAAAAAAGTTTTGTTTTTTAAGATGCAACTTTTTTTCATTCTATAAAATATCAAGAATTTGTTAAAGAAACTTACTCTGTAACACAATTCAAGCTATTTAAGCAACATCAGCTTGGTCAGCACAATTATTTTTTCACTGAGTAATCTTGTCTTTGTCAATTATGGAAGAATTATGGAAAGTCCAAGGAGCATGTATGGGTGGTTTGCTGCATCTGATGTGCCCATTGCTCTTTCTATGCACATTTGTATCATCAGAATCTACAGGCCACTCTAAGCTGTGAAGGTTGGGTAAAGAACAGGTAAAGAACTGAAAAGAAGAGAAGAAAAGAATAGGAGGTCAGGACGAAATGGGAAGCAAGAAAAACTACCAACAATATCCAACACTGCAATCTCATGTGAAATTGAAAAAACAAAACAAACAAAGAAGGGAATGAGTAAATGCACATTTCCAACATCATAATAGCACTATATTGTTTTACTAGGATAGCAATTTCTTCTGTTTGCTTGCTAGTTTGTTTCTCAAGAAAAAAATAAATCATTCTAGTCAAAACAAACTTAACTGATGTGTTTGTTAAACACATTTCCATGTTTTCATGAACATAACATTCTTACAACAAAGGAAGATTTGTGCTATTTCTTACATATAATGCAAGAGTATAATTGTATCTCCAATTTTGCACTCGCAGAATTTTCCTGATGAAGACAATAGCGATGTGTGATGTCTTTAGTTTAACTGAGTCTCACGATACCATCTCAATAAAAAGGTTTCTCTCTAAAATCTGAACCTTTCAAAAAATAACGTTATAAATCATAAATCTCCAATGCCCTAACATAACATGAAGTTATGTATAGAAATTTTATTTATGGATAAAAGTGAAAGATTCTGTTTAAATGTTTACCATTTTCAAACACTATCATAAGCTTACAAGTGCTAATTCAATTTCAATGAAAAAGTCATTTTTTACACTATTAAGTGCATTTTAATATACTTTTACAGACAATTGCTTGATGGTGAATATGCTCATAATGGATTTAGATGCCCATAATATTTCTCTCCCTCTATCTCTTTAGTAAATCATGTTATTTAAATCGGGTTAATCAAAAATGACCCACATTGAGCTTTATTTAATTTATTATAGAATTTATAAAATAGGTTGCTTGGTAATGCATGGCTGCAAGTATATTAAAGAAACTAAATTTTGAAGAATAAGCAAAGAAATATAGCAAGATTTCACAGAGCCCTGGCATATTGTTGAAGATGATTTTTCCTCTGAGCAATGAAATCCAAAAGCTGTTAGAAAGAACAAAAAAAAAAGCTTTTCATCATTATATGTCATGCAAATCTGAATTAAAATCTATTAGTAAAAGCCAAGTAGGGGAAATACACTTAAAAAAATCTTTATTTTCAACCCAGTGAAATTATGTAAATCTAGTAACCCCAATTATTTTATATCTTCCATTAAAGAAGTAAAATGCTTAGAATAAATTCCATTGAATGTGTAAAAAGAAGTTTATACACACGTTGAGAGATGCCTATTAGAATATCTATGAGTGAAATGAAATGCTTTAATATATTTCAGAGTGAAGAAAAAAGGGAAAAGAAATTCTGTAGAAGTGTATATCTAGGTTATGATTATATATCAGATCAGTATCCTATTTTCTCTGATTTTGTATATGCTTGAAATTTTTCATATTGAAAAATAAAACAGAAGTCCCTATGTTGATAAATTAGGCCATTTAAGATAAACCTGTGCTAAAATTTAAACCTTTCCTATGTCTGATGAAAGTTAACAAACCAAATATTACTGATCCATCTTGTAGTCCACTATCAGCAATATTCTCTAGGGGTAAATAAATGTCTAATAAGTTAACATGTATCTTATCTATAATCCATATAGCTAAGAATTTCGAACTATCAGGATTCTATTACTGATTCCCTGATCATGTCCCTCTGATGATTTTAGGTGAGAGATATTTGCAGCCAGTAAATAAACTCACATTAGGAATTCAGCTAAAATAACAAACAAAATATCCCCACCAAAATCAAGCAATGAAACACATTTTGTCATAAACTCTAGGAATAATGTATACTTAAGTCAGTAATGCAATAGTTGCAAAAATCATTAACATCCAAAATGATAGCATTAAAGCATTATGAGACTGAGTCCAAAGAATATTAAATGTCATTCTCTATGTTTTATTAAGTTCATTTGGTATGACAGGAAGGATTTATTTGCAAATGGATGAGCAAAAAATGCCATTTGACATCATCTTGAACTGCCCAAATAAAACCCCCCAAGCATTTTACAAATATTATTCAAATATCTGTGGTTTGTAAAAAAAATATTCATTATCTATTGACTAGAGCCATATGGTAAATAAATTCAGAATTTCATGCCAGGGATCAACTTCCTTTTCTTTTATTCTAGTGAAGGAGCTGTCCTCTTACAGGCTTCACATCAGTTGAGAACACAATAAAAGACAGTGTTAGAGAGAGGGGTCCAATTAGTGCTCAGAGTGCTGCTACTTTTAACATCATTTGTTTAAAGTACTCTAATTACAACAGAATATCTTAAAACATTAAAGTGACACCGCCTCATTCATATAAATTTAGAAAGATACAACTTGTAAATACATTCTAATAGCAAAGTATACATTTCCCTCCTTAAAAATAATTGAACAGAATTTAGATTGATTCACATGAATATGATAGATATGAAATGTTATGGAAAGCCCAGCTATTCACAGAATACTAATAAAATTATAAACTAATCAAGTCAGATTGATGTGATTACATTGAAATAAACAACAAAACCAGAACTAGAAGGAAGACCAAATGAGGTATTTCTCTGTTCTTTATGAAGTGTTGTACTAATCTTTTAAAATATTATCTACATATAAAGAATCTAAGTAGCAATTTCCCAAATGTTCAGGACTTACATATCTTGGGGCAATTCTGTAGGAACAAGGTCAAAGAGAAACTTTTACTGCAACCTATGGCAGAGAGTATAACATAATATGCAAATTTTAACCATTAATCTATAGGAGAAGGAAGGGAATGTGGCATTTGACCATGTAAGCCTTCCTGTAGAGCAGACTGGGTGGGAATGGTAAATTAGTATCCTGAAGGACTCCATCTTGGGAAATGTGGGTCTAAATCTCAAGGAAATGCTAACATCAGATGTGTGTCACCTGAGGGAATATGGTAACACAAATGCTTCATTTGGTTGTTCTTCCTTAAGTTGTTCTTAGGAAAACAACTTAAAAACATGCCATCTCAGTGTCCATGAAGTCTGAATATTTTGAATTCAGAATTACTGAGGTACTGATTTTTAACTTTAGCCTTATCTGAAATGACATATCAATGAGGGCAGAGATATTCTAAAACTCCTTTCAAGACTGACTTTCCCAATGTTTCAATTTATTCTTCATGTTTCAACTATTTAAAGCTCATAAAGCCATTCTTTATAACAGCGAATCTATTAATGAAATCAATTGGGCTAAACTTTCAACTTCTGTAACAGTAAGAGCTTTGATGGAGAATCAAACAGAACGTGAAGGCTTCAGAATACTGTACACCTCAATGATCTTGGAACTCATTTTCTCAGGGTAGCAGGGGAAGAGGTCACACATATATTCTATTTGATTCTATTTTGACAGGGTGAAGTGGATTACCAAAACAACAGTTCATACATATTTAAAGAGGAAAGAAAGCACTCCTTGGGAGCTACGGCTTTAAGTGCTTTGTACACCAGATGTCTGCTTTTTAATGGGTCTTCTTATTTAGGAAATGAAAATGAAATTAGGAGTAGACCACATTTTCCCACAGAACAAATGTGCCTATCACATGAAGCAAATGGGCATATCACTGTTTGGTCTTATCATCAACTTAAAATAAAGCAAGAAATGTAAATTTTTTTCGGGGAAGAAACTCCTGGAGAATATTACAGTTTATAGAACATATATGTATGTATATATGCATACACACATGACACAGTTTTTTTTAATATTATATGAGTTGTAGATGGACACAAGACCTTTATTTTATTTATGTATTTTTATGTGGTGCTGAGGATGGAACCCAGTGCCTCGCATGTGCTAGGTAAGCACTCTACCACTAAGCCACAACCCCAGTCCATGACAAAGTTTTTGAACTATGTAATGAAAGAACTTTTATTTAAAAGAACAGTACATTCTTTCAAATAAAAGAAAATTTGAGGCAAAAAAAAAGAAAAACAAGAAAGATTCACTCTTACAAGCAATTCACTCTTACTTACAAGTTCTTACATTCTTTTGTATTGAAAATAAAGTGTTTTCATTTTAAAAAGAAAACTCTGGAAAAAATCTTTCATCTCTATTACTCAATGCTTCCCATGTTGAAAATCCTCTGTGATATTCAAATTCTTCTGATAGGCTATCAGTTACATATAACCCCCCTGAGGAAACCCAATTGAAGGACCTTTAGCAGAGATCATTCTTTAAACTTAATTCTTCATACTGATAATGAGACAGTACATTTCTGTTTCAGGTTTTAGATATAATCTGAATCTATACTTTTTCAAACTAAGCATAACTTTCCACTTAGGTTTTTGACATAAGAGTAAAGTAAGATAGCATATTTCACTGGAATATCAATTTTTAAACAAATATATATAATGTTTTTGTCAGACCACTATTGTCTATCTTCTTTTGGGAATTTCTACTGTGCAATTCCTGTCCAAACAGCCATGTTCTTACATGTCCCAATGGATTGGTACATGAATGGGAACATGATAGAAACTAAACTGGTAACTGAATCCTTTTTATTTGGGGGACATTCAGTAGTATAATTTATAAGTGTATATATAAGGTCAGGAGAGTGTGAGGAAAGAGTCAGAAAGAGGGCACAAACAAAGATCAGGGTTTAGATATGAGAGACACACAAAAGACTGAAGAAGGTCTGAAGCCTGGCTTTAGGCTCAGCTTCGTTCCTATATATTGGATCAGTGGCACATCCCATAGGCTATATATATAAGGCAAGAAATTTTTTAGTATGAACTGATTGAAGACATATTACTACTATATTTATCAAAATGCCTACAAAATAATATACAGTAATCTTATACACACACATTTTTAGGAGGAAAAATTAAATTCTCATCCATCTTAAATTGGTTTGAGTGATGGGATGTCAGCTTACAGATCCATATATTGCTGAGTGGCAAAGCACCAAGAGCTCACATAGCATCAGCAGAGATAGCCAAGTGCAGAACAAACACTCAGGAACTCTGGGACCAGTGGAAGACAAAGTTGTCTGCCTTAAGTTCTGCAGTCTTTTGTAACTGCTGTTTTCCTTGACAAAGTAGTTTAGATGGAGTAACTCCAGGTGTGTAGGAAAGCTTTCTCGTCACATGCATAAAGGTCACTGAAAATTGTGTATGATACTCAATACTAACTTTGATTTCATCTTTCAGATGATAGTTTCCATGAATCTACTTCACCTATTTGGTTTTTTTTGTAGAAAGTATGTTATTTCTACTCTTATACAACATAGTAGTATTTAGGAGACAGGTTAAACAATAATTAATCTCTTTTACAGAAAGATGAATGGGTAAATCTGCTATGTAAGACTGAAAGTTCATTAATGTTTAAATGATAAAAGAGATGCTAATCTCTCTTCATTAGTCAGGTGATGTTAGTTACACCTACTCTGAAAGTTTATTCATAACTTACATGATTTTATGTATTCTTCACTGGAAGATTCAATAGTTCAACTAAAGATAGGAAAAATGTCCATTTAATCATGTTGACAGAATAATGCCTTTATGTTTTAAGAATCATTTATAATTTCTATTAAGAATCTAACTGAACTCTATTAAAATAGTAAAGATAATGATATTCTAATATTTTATGCTGATAGGAAAATGACATATATAAATGAACACTTATAGGTAAAATGTTCAGTTAAAATGATTAATTTTGAATTCAGTGAAGCATTATGACAGTCAAATTCCTAGATCAAAGTATATCTATATTTTCAATTGAGGTTGCAAAGCAACTTTTGTATATGGAGAGGTTGCCAATTTGCTTAAAAAACTGAGGCATGTTTTATAAAGTCACCTCCTAAACATTTTCTATTGTAATCCATACTTCTAATTGGATTTGCTATCATCTCTATGTTAGTAGAGGACTTTGTCTTTAAGTAATTAAAACCTGTAACTCTCCTATCTTTCACAAATATTTTTAAAGTTGTTCAGTTTTGAAAGTGTAAAAAAATTCTTATACAATTTAAATTTTAGTATGAAATTAAATTAGTACAGATCTTTAACATTTAGAGAGCATTTTTAACACAGCATTTAATTTGACTTTGACAATAGTTCTACAATTTCCAGAGAGCAACTACTACTGTTTAACCATTTTATAAATCAGCAAACTGATGCTCACAGGAGCTAAGTGACTTCCTTATGGCCCATCGTCAAGGGTGAATCACAGTCTAAACTTCAAATCATTAGTGTTTCACCAAATCCACTACCAATTAGGAAGCACCTGGTGTGATATATATTGTTCGATGTACAAGATGATCATCTCTAAAGTTTACTTATAAAATAAAGACTAATAAAGCTTAGAATATAGTTATTTAACCAGATTGAAGAAGAAAGAGGTTGCAAAACAAATTAAAATGAACAACAATGGGCATTATACCTAAAAAGAAGTTGATAAAGTACAATGCTAAACCTATTGGAAAAATGAGAACTTCATTCATTGATCCATGAGCACTTAACAAAATACTTCAGTGTGCTAAGTTCTGCATTAGATTTTGGGTGCAGAGCATTCAATACAAAGGTTATTATGTCATAACTACCTCTTCAAGGAAATAGAATTTTCCCCAAGCTCTGAAAGATGAGTATGACTTAGACAAGTAAAGGTTAATGATGAAGGGGATTTTGGCCAGAAGAGAAATTGTGTACAGTACACATTAGCATAAGGAGGAGTTTAACACAGTAAAGAAGCAAGGCAGGTGGACGTGGTAGAAATATAGACTTTTAAAGAACTTGCATTTTAATGAGAAATCCAGCAGGAAAGTTACCAAGCTCGAGGAATTGAAAACATATGCACATGATGATTGAATCCTACAAAGCATCAGTTTAAATGTACTTGTCTACACTCTAAAATCTGACTCAATTTTCCTGGGATTCAGAAGTATATACATATTTTTTTGCAAAGTATTTTTCTTGAGAATCTTTGACACAGGTAATCTAGAGATGACAATGTGCCCAAAATAGACACAAGATGAATACTTTCATAATAATGAGATATAAACTCATTTGGAAGAGAAAGTACTTCTGCTTGTAATAAATACTTCAATTATTTTTCTGCCTTCTGTTTCCCTTGTTTATAAAATAAGGTTTTTTGGTCTAGACACTGAGTTTGCAATATGAATCCCCAAAGCTCTGAAACTTAATCAAATTAATTAAAGAAATTTCATCTACATTGTTAGCTAATGTGAGTGCAATACCCAAAGTACTGCCTCCTATAATTTTTCAGAAACTGGTTCCCTTCAGGTGTCATGCTAGTAAGTCTGGATCAATTAATAAGTGTAATTGAAGCCGAATATAATTAAGCATTTAATTTTGTGCTCTTCAAGTATAATCCCATTAGTTACATCATGAAACCAGGACAAAATAAAAATTGTTGACAAAAGCTCACCAGGAAGAAAAAAGAACTTCACTATGGTTTTTGATCAGCCCAGTGATGAATGGTGAAATCAGATCCATACTAATTACTAGATATGTTTCTCTTTAAGTTGACCGTGTGAAAATGAAGGGTCATTCATATGATCATCTGACTTTGAGCTTATTGCTCTAGTTTTTCCTTGATATACTTCTCTCCTATGCCTTGAACTCTATCATCAGTTACAAAATGTCTTGAAATGGATCTTTAGATTTAGACCAAACTAAAAAGTACCTTCTTTCACATCTCCCCATCCATCTTACATACATACTGGGTACAGTTGATCTTTTAAATAATACAAAGTCATAAACATATATTTTGAAGATAAATGTCAATCTAAACACAATAAAACATAAAACAATCCTTCATAATTCTATCTCTTTAGAGATAGAAGCAGCAACTTAATATTGAGGTGTTTTGCATTATAGGGTTACATCCTTGTACATATGAGATTTCATTTTTCATATTTTGTTCATCTATAAACATAGGATAGAACCATTTGGTAATTTGTTTTTTTTTATCAAGCAATATATAGTGAATATTTCCATTTCCATGAATATGATTCTAGCATAGAAATGTTAATCTCTACAGTGTATTGTTGTATTGTGATATCAAAATTCTTTTAAACAGTGACCCTTTTTCTGATATTTGTAATGGTAATTTCTGTTATAAAATATACTGTGAAGAATATCCTTATACATAATTGTTTTGCACAATTTCAGATCAGTCACTAGAAGAAAACTGGAGGCTAAAATACCTGCAAATTTTAAGGTCATTTTCTAAATTGAAAAGGAAAAGGTGATAGTTTGAGATATTTGTAAAAATATCTATCTAGGATGCTGCTCAACTACAAAAAGAGCTTTGGTCTTAATTCCAAACCCAAAAGTCCTAACATGCTGAGAACAAAACCCATAAATGCAGCCTTATTTAAAATGTGAGGATTTTTGGAAGCAGCTTAAAGAAACGCAGAATTTAAAGTGGTTTCTTTTTAAGAGAAGGATCATTTAGAGTTCATACATTTCAACTGTTCTACAACATAGCCACACATCACAATCACACATAATAATTTTTTAAATGTCTGTCCCTGAGCCTTGTACACAATATTTCTGAGTGTAAAATCAGGTAATCAATGGTGTTTAAGTTATCTAAATAATTCAGAAGGGAATAGCCTGACATTTGTCATGGGTCAGTATTTGAGATATACTGCCTACAATAGTCAATTTTGTGCATTAGGAAGAAAACAATTCATATTAGGTTGATTGCCCAACTCCCTAGTTAAATAGGCAGATGAAAACTTCCTAAGCCTCAAACCAGTTTTATTTCTGCTATATTCATTTCCCTCAATTATTGTCAATTTGGCAGACCCATGTGACAATCAGCCCACGAGTTCTACCATTAAATGATCAATCAGAAAAGAAATTGATTACCTAACAATATGCACTGCAGCATCTCACAATGTGGAGAGCATTCCTAATGAATACTCTTTATTGCTATTTTCATCTTATTGCCCTTTTTACCTTGAACATGTTGAAAATTGGAAGATAACCATCAAAGTAAAACACACTTACTGAAAGTAGTGTTTGGTTAAGATGTGTTTATATGACAGCAACCTACTAACATCTTGACAACATGAACATTTTGATATTCAGCAACATCAAATACTTTTTAGATTGTCCAAGGCAAATACATATTTAATTATCACTCAATAATTTCCCTGGTCTTAGATTTATAGATCTTGGAACAAAATATTGACTTCTGTTTTCTTTAGTACTATTCATATTTCTTGCATGAAGCAGAACCAAATATTTCTGGAATAAGGGTATTAGTAAATATTAGATGAATACCTGAATCTAAATGCTTACTATTTGTACATAATCACACCTGTCTCTCAAAGAATTACATGTACATCTATTTCTTGGAATCTTTAGAAAATTTACCAAAAATGTAATTGAATTTTCTATAATATAAAAGCAATAATAATCCCTTAAAAACATGTAGAAAATATCATCCTATTATTAAAGCAATCAAATGGCTTTCTTTTTCATTTAAATGAAGTTTAAGTGCCTGATTATAGCTTACAAAGTCCAATGTCATTTGCTTACTTTCTGCTGTTTTTTTCCTCACCTACTGTAACTTACCATATTGGCATTCTTTCACTTCCTCAAGTCTTCCAAGTTTTCCTATACATTTGGGTCCTGGAACTAGCAGTATCATCGGGGTACAATATTCTTGCACCAGAGATCTTCATGACTCTCTAAGGCTGACACCTCTTCTTCAGGGAGATCTTGCCTGACAGCCATGTCTAAAATGGACACCAATGAGTATCTACAGAAGCCAGAAGTTTCAATTCTCTGTAACAGTTGTCACTGGCTGATGATTTTCTCTTGTTTGATTATTTGTCTTCGTTTTTTCTTTTATTTCTCTTTATCCCATAGAATACAATTTCACTAGGAGCAAGAGCTATCTCTTTCTTAGTCATGCTTGTTCCTCCAAATATAGTTTTCAGGATAATCTTTTTTATATTTTTTCATTTTGTAAAACAAATCTGTTACTTTGTTGTGACAGTAGGAAATCCAAGTGACATTCCATACCACATGAGATGAAAATACATCTCCCTAAAACAAAACCCTGAAAACTCAATGATTAATTCTGTCATAAGCTATTGGACCATTAACTGTAGTCCAACTTCAAACAAATATGAGTTGGATTGCTCATTTCTGACTGTATAATAATAATATCCACCTATTAGTGTTAAATCTGTCAGCATAATAGGTTTTCAGGAGCTAAGTTTTAACAGGTGAGAAGTCAATGCAACATTTACAATTCTAACACTGCTTGCTATTAACAATCAGCAGGACATAGGTGGCATAAGCTTCTGTTACTCTGTCTATTGGTTTCAATTCAATCTTCATGTTCTTTAAAACAAAACAAAATATGAATTTGTGGTAAGAGCAATTTATGAATGTCTCTGTGTATATAACAAGGAACTTGACCAACCATATCAAAACAAAATTTCCCAAAAATGTTGGATATTTTATCCAACGTCAAATATAATTTGAGAGAGAAATATAGTCATCACTTCTAAATTCAGAGGGAGTTTTGAGTTCCAGGTGAGGTACTTTTTAGGATCTATAAAGGAGTAGACAAAAGTCACAGATGAATGCATTCCTAATCAGTTGGCTCATAGTATGCAAGGCTTCATCAAAGGGTTTAGAATCATAAAAGAGGCTAAGAATGAAACTCAGCATCACCTCCTAATGCACACTTCTTACTCTTTACAGGAGAGAGCTCCTGATAGATTATTTAAGCCCATTCCTGCCCTTGGATATTCACGGATAATTCCCACAGTGGGATCAAATCCATCACAAGCTCCTGGTGTGTATGAAATCAATTCTCAAGAGCAAGAAGACATCTTTAGTGCCCACACTCAATGAAAAGCAGCAAGGATTTTTAAATGTCAGCTGCATGTAAGGAATATCATTAATAGTCTTCACTCAAAGTAGTTAGAGTTTTAAGCACAGATCCAATGAATCTACAATTGCCTCATGTTAACCAAGGACACTCCAAACTGTTGCACACTAACAGCCCTCAACAATCCTGTTTCCATCACTGAAACTTTATATATGATTCTATTTTGGTGGCTTTACATTATCCCCACTGAACAGTGAAGATAATTTTAGATTTCATGTAGACACCACATACAAAAATGTCAAATATGAGTTATACTTTCATTTTTTCAACCTTCCTTTATTTAAAACTGATGCTGAGACAATACTTTTTTATATCTCTAAGCATTTTTTAAGGGTAAATGGTGAACAAGGTGAACAAAAGTGAGAAACAGCAACAAAATCATAAATTAATGAGTATTTTATTTAAATACCTAACTAAAATTTAGATCAAAACTATAATTCCGACTTAATACAGAAATTAAAGTTAGTTAAAATTGGTTTTTACTATGAATTGTGTGATGCATGAATGGATTTTTTTAGGTGATACAATGTGTATGATTTAGAATGATTCTTCCTAAAATAGAAAAGATAGTAATTGTTCTATTAAATTCTCTCATACCTCAAACCCCTAAAATTTCAGAAATTTGACAAAGATTGGAAAAGCAAATCTTGATAAGAGAGAAAACACATAGATAAAAATATCCCTTATAATATGCGTATCTATAGTTTGTATTAAGAAATAAATTAACTCAATTGACATATTATTTATATTTAAATATAATTTAAAATATGTATTTTATTAGCACAAAGTATCAAAATATGTGTAATATAAAGGTTAAAGTATGTAAAATCACCAATCCGAAGATGAAAGGAGAAAACCAGTCTAACCAAGTGCTATATTCCATGTGAGACCCACCAGTGAACAGTGTAAATTGTGTAACAATTCAAGAATACTTCAATGTATTTAGAAGGTCCATGATAAAAAAAGACTAATTAGCATTTTCTTACAAGTGAGTACTGCTACCATATTTTCAAAGAAGGCCCAGCACTAGAATGATCTAATTCCAAAAGGGGAATAATATCAAAAATTTAAAATCATATATTACATTTTTGTTATAACTTGAATTTAGTTCCTCCAAAGGATATATTGCAGTTCTGAAGGTCAGTATCTGTAAATGTAACCTTATTTGGAATGGGGTCTTTGCAGAATTAATCAAGTTAAGATGAGGTGATACTGGAATAGCCTGGGCCTTTCTTTCATCCAATATGACTGGAGTCCTTGTAAGAATGAGTGAGAGGCACAGGAATACAGTCAAAGGGGAGGAGAGCTGCATGAAGGCAAGATATGGAAGTTATTCAGCCAAACCTCGAATACCCAGGGCTATAAGAAACTGGAAATGACAAGGGGGATCCTCCCCTAAAGGACACAGAAAGAGAATGACCCTATAATACCTTGACTTTAAACTTCTAGTCTCCAGACATGAAAGAGAATGAATTTCTGATGCTTTAAACCAACCATCTTGTGGGAATTTATTATAGTAGCTGCTACAGTTTGCATATGGACTGTCTCCCAAAGGCCATTATAAGAGACATGGTTGCAAGCTTGTGGCGCTAGTGGGAAATATCAGGAAATATAGGATGTGAGTCTTAGGAGAAGGAAGTTACGTCACTGGGGATATAGCCTTCAAAGTAATATTGACATTCTGGGTCTCTTCCTCTTTCTCTTTTTGTTCCTAGACAGCATTAGGTAAGTATTTTGCCCCACCATACACTTCCCTCCATGATGTTCTGCCTAACCACAGGCCCAGAAACAATGGAGTCAACTGGCCATAAATTGAAACATCTGAACCCATGAGCCAAAATACATTTTTCCACATTTTAAGTTGTTTATCTCAAATATTTCATCACAGTGACAGAAAGCTAACACAGAAGTCCTGAGGAAACTAATACATTCTTATTCCACACAACTCTGATCTTATGCATGTGTCACATCTGAGAAGTACTTTTCTATTTAATATTTGCTTTCTCATCAAAGTAAAGTTGTTATCAGTAATAATTTTTTGCCTACACATTGAAAAAGTAAACTAATTTTTCTAGCAGCATAATTTATTGTTAGTTTAAGACTATATTTGATTGAACTGCTGGTATGAATTATGACACATTCCTAACTCCTTACTGAAAAATTCTTATTAATTAGACTGGGCCAGTCCTAGACATTTCCTCTAAAAGAACAATGTGGATAATCTGTTCCAGATCTGGTTATTTTGCTGACACATATGCAAGTATGGAGAAAATACTAAATTATACAAAGGACTATTAGGTGGCCCATTGAGTAGTCAATTAGATTTTAAAGGAAAAAAGAGAATAGTATATTCTAGGAAAATCATTAGTTTTTTAAAAATTTGAAAGACTAGAAATCAAAAAGTTTAAACATACAGATTTAAACATATAGATCTTTTTTTCAATTGCAAACTCCATAACAGAAAACATGGTACTTAAAACTACAAAGCTGTCATCATATATCTATTCTAAAATTTTGGGGAAAACGTTGGTCTTTAATTCTACATTATCTTACCAGTTTACCATCAAAGGTAATTTAATTTGAAGTAAAAAGTTTGAGAGTTTGGATAATATGAAAAAGTACTTTTCTACTTTAAAAAAAAAAAAAACCTGGTGTATTTTGGTCACATACTTGAGCTCAATGTTAAGATGAAAGTGCATCTAGGGAATTATCATTCAATGGTTATGAAGTGGGAGTAAAAACAGGAAATGTGTGGTTGCTGGTGCTATATCTCTAGCTGCTCCACTAACATCTTACAGAAGCAAGCCTGGTTTGGCTAGGAACCCTAACTCAGCACAGACCCAAATCTATTTTAAATAAGTCAGGTAGGGAATAATTCTTACTTGCTTTCTTTTGGAAAGCAGATTCACCTCCTATTTACATTTCTTTCATAGGGTTAAGGCCAGTCCAAATTATGGGTCATATTTTGTCCTAAGAGACAGGGTGCAAAAAGATAGATGTTGCTTTTATTTAAGTTACATTTCCATGGAGAGGCAACCATGTATTATAGTCAGGAGCACACAGTTTGGAAACTCTGTCTCTCTGAAGATACCGATAATTCATTTGTGCTTTAGCTTGCTAATCTTTAAGATAGAGATGATTCCTGGTCCTATCTCATAGAGCTACAGTGAAGACTGAGTGACAAAACACAGGTAAATCAGTTCCAACGGAGGCAGTTCCAGATGGCACTATCAGTACAATCATCATGAAAATCTGTTTTAAAAGGGAAGCATTGAAGCCTCCTTCAGTAAAAACATGAGGCAGTAAGAGAGGGAAATAAATGAAATATATGTAAATAATAAATTGGTATTTGGTTCCTTGGAAAAGACAGACAAGTTTGATTCAGTAACTGTTCTACAGGAAGTGTATGCAAGCACTTCGAAGCTGACATTTTAAATGTCAGTACCATCATTGGTTTCCAGTGCCTCAGTTACACATCAATCTTGCTCACTCTAATCTTCCCTCCCAAAGAGATGTAAAACTTGATTTATTCTCATATCAAAAACATTCTAGGAAAAAATAGATTCTGAACCTGAAATAAATGCTGTAAACTGTCGGCATCCCAATCCTCAGAATTGGGTGTGAAAAATCATTTCCATGAATGGTTTGCACCCAGATTATTAAATCCTGCTAATCAGAAAAGTGAGGTGACATTCTATCAAAAAAACATTCTGCAGATTGCATAAATCCTTTGCACTTCTAGGGTAGCACCTTTATATTCAGTGTGCTTTATTTTTTCAGCATATGTGGAACCAAAGAAACAAATTATTTGCTTTTCTCAACTCTCTGGACACAGTGGGACATGATATTACAATGTATAATTCCATAAAAGGGCAACATATCTTACACCAAATCTCAAGTGATTTATGGCATGGCTTGGCATTCAAAATTCTTTTGTGGCCAACCAATCCAACTACATTCCTGCAAGCAGATAAGATGTTCCACGCTAAAAGGCATTGCAGATGAAGGTATCTTGTTGGCGATTTTTAGAACCCCAGCTCTGCTAGAAACCACCCTTGCTCAAGGTCTTTTAAATTCGGTCATTGGGTTCTGAGAGGGGGAATTATTTGACTTTGAGAAGTTGTGACAATCACATAGGAGATACTTGTTAGATACTAAGATGAATATTTGATGAATGAAAGAAATGGAGATGAGGAGAAAGGAAGAACAGGGAGAGGAGGACAGAGACAGAAGGAAGAGATGGAATGAATGAAGAGGAAAGGAAAGGAGAAAGGAGTGAACACAGTAAGTTTAAAGATTGCTTAGACACAAATCCCATTACTCATGCTAAGGAAAATCAAATTGCCTATGAAGATTCATTTTTAAAGCAATGAGAAATTTTTAAGGACAGGAATAACTGTATTTCAGAACAACCCCTGCCCCAGGTCCTATCCCTAAGTTTCAATGATTAGGATGATAGGTGTACATTAAAATCATCGTAGTTGTTACTGTTATCATTCCTTGTGAAATAGCACTAATTTATCTCTCTTCAAACCATTCAGCATTTCTCTATTACTCAAGAAGATAGATCTAACCAGATGGAGTAAATTAGAATAAAGCATCATAATGTAGAATTGCTGTACATTGCAGAAAATATCTATAGCAGTTTGCAACATACTGTCGGACTCAGAAAAAAGCCCAGTGACCGGTAATTTCACAGCCCACTGGTTTGCCTGTGATATTTGATGTTATTCTTGACTCTTTCTTTGACTTTGTGTGTGTGTGTGTGTGTGTGTATGTGCACACTAGACCAATTCTTTACCACTGAGCTCCATCCCCAACCCTCTCTGACTAAAATATGTGCACACCCACCCAGAAGTGGAGGAAATAGAATTACTGGACAATTAAAAATGAGGATTAAGTGGGAATCATGAATAATCCCTAATTAGCTTTAAAGCTTGCATGTACAATTTGTTTTAATCTTATAAATTTGTGAGTAATCTAGATGCACAATTTTTAGATTAGTAAAACCCATTAGGCCATCCACAATTTGTTTTGTCCTTGAAAACAATATTTAGAAAGTGGACAGTTGTCAGCTACACCCCATCATTTCTTATGGTAGATTTTAGAACACAGATCGACCTTTTTTAAAAATTTTTTTCAAGGAAATAATAATAGTTCAAAACAAACAACCAGTTGGGCAAAATGGAATGTGCCTTTAACCCCTGTGTTTTAGTCAACTTTTTTGTCACTGTGACCAAAAGACCTGACAAGAACAATTTTAGAGAAGGAGAAGTTTATTTGGGGCTCAAAATCTCAGAAATCTCAGTTTGTAGATGGATGACTCCACCACTCTGTGCCTGAGGTGAGGCAGAACATCATGGCAGACATGTGTGGTGGAGAAAAGCAGCTCAGAACAAGACACTAGGAAGCAGAGAGAGGGTAAGCTCAGCTCACAAAATACATACCCCAAAGGTACACCCCTTATTGACCCATATCCTTCAGTCATACCCTACCTGCCTATAGTCAACTCTCAGTTAAACCCTATCAGGGGATTTAAGGTACTGCTTAGGTTAAGGCTCTCATAACCCAATCATTTCACCTCTAAACTTTATTGCCTCATCTCACATATCAGCTTTTGGGGAACACCTCATATCTAAATTGTAACACTCAGCAATTTGAGCACAGAGGTTAGATACCAGCTTGTACAACAAAGTGAGATCCTATCCCAAAAAGAAGAAAAACAAAACAAAATGGAGACCCAACTATTACATAAATTTTAGGCAACAAACGTAGAGTGTGCACAAGAACTCAATTCAAAATATACGTTATAAGACATCTAGAAATACTGATCCAATGTCATATGTAGATGAAAGGGGGAAAATTCAATTAGTTCGTGCAGAATTTAAACAGAAAAAATTGGAGATTGCATCATCAGCTATAGAAAATATGTTTTCAAAATACTTTTATCCTATTCTTTGGCTTATCCAAAGTTCAGAGGCCTTTTGAGGAACAAATAATAACACAATAAAGATAATTTTAAAAATAACAGTTTCATTGTAAATATTTCATGTTTCGATTCCAAGTGAAGCATAATTGGTTGCAATTGAGTTAACTGCTTTTTTGGAAGGATTTTCCCTTACATCTCTATAATGTATGTGAAATCAAAGGTGAAATGGTGAGATACTGCCTCACCAAACAAAAAGATGCAAAGCTGTAGAAAGAGCGCAGAATCCAGGAAGACCTGGGCTAAACCCTAAATGTTCTGTTTCATAGGCAGTGTGACCTTGAGAGAAATGCAGAAAATCTCTGTTACTTTGCTTTTTCTTATTTGCATAATAAGATAATACTATCTTACCCATAAAGGTTATCATAATAATGAGGGGATAAAGCCTTATGATGGGCATGTAGTAGGTGCTTGATAAATTATATCCAGGAAGAATGGGATCAATGACAAAGGCAGAATGTTTAATATTTGTAATCACATGCTGTGCATTTATTATAGCAAAGAGAACTTGCAACTGGGATTATAGACTCTCAAGTCTTGGTAGGAGTGGTAGGCCCATGGTTTCTGGGGCAATTCTTTCTTGCCAACCATGTGTTACTCAGAGACCATGTTCTTAAATCATATCTGTCCTCTAGTCTCTAGTATTAAACATACCATATAACCGTTAAAAAAATTAAATGGATTTCAGGTACTTTTTCTTGAAAGAGCATTCACAGGCTATTTTTTATTTTTTGGTCACGTTCAGGTGATTTAGAAAAGAGATGAACTAGAGCTCTTCTGATAAAGTTTTTCAATTACAGGAAGATTTGGTCTGCATGCACACTAGAAGCAATTTTTTACTCAAGACAAACAGAACTATGAATGGGATGCTCATCCAAACCACAGCACATATAGACCCTGTTTTCAAAAAAATTTTATATGATCCATGAGAGCAAACGGCAACTCAATTTTCTGTCGTTTTTTTTTTTTTAGGTTGAATTTATTGTGTTGCTCTGTGGTTCTGAAATTGATTTAATAATAGCAGCTACCAAAAGTAATCATGTCTGCAATCTCTGAAATATTTCCCACCTGATACCCTTAATTTACATCATTAGATTTTATATAGATAATAATAAATTATAGATTATAATAGATATGATAATGGATTAGTTAGGATACATACACGCACACACCCACTAATAATGGTCATAAATCTCATTACTACTGTGTTAGTCAGCTTTTCATCACTGTGACAAACACCTGAGCAAAACAACTTAAAGGAGCAAAGAATTATTTTTGTCTCTTGGTTTTAGAGGTTCAATCCATGGTTGGTGGGCTCCATTGCTTTGGGCCCGAGATGTAGCAGTACATCATGGCAGAGGAAAGCTGCTCAGTTCAGGGCAGCCAGGTAGCAGGACGGGGGTCCGGGGGTCAAAAGGGACCTCTCAGCAATCCATTTAGATATCAATGGATTCATCCACTGATGAAGTCAGAGCCCTGATGATCCAATCACTTACTAAAAGCCCCACCTCTGTATTTTGCTGTATGCCCATGCTTTGAGGGGCATTCCGGGTCCAAACCATAATGTCTATTATCTAATTATAACACACTGAAAGGGCTGTATTACTCCCTCTAATTTTAATTCCCCTTCAAAGAGTAGATAGCTTTGTGTATATACTTTCATATAATTTTATATACATGTGTGTGTATATATATAATATATAATTCTAAAAATAATCTTTAAATTTATCCAAATGATATCATGCTTTTTCCACTTAGTCTTTACATTCAAAATATGATAAGAGTATTTTCATGTTAACTCATAAAGCTCTAAATGTAAACTATTTATATGTGTTTTAGTCAAACGTTTTTGCTGCTGTGACTAAAAGATCTGACCAGAACAATTTCAGGAAGAAAAGGTTTATTTAGGGGTTCATGGTTTCGGAGGTCTTAGTCCATAGAAGGCTGGCTCCATTCTTCAGGCTTGAGGTGAGGCCGAAGATCATGACTGGAGAGTGTGGTGGAGGGAAGCAGCTCACGTGCTGATCAGAAAGCAGAGAGAGACTCCACTGGACAGAAACAAATATATACCCCAAAGCCATGCCCCAATTCCTACCTCCTCCAGCCAGACCCTACCACTTCAGTTACCACTCAGTTAATCTCTAACAGGGGAGTAATTCACTGATTGGGTTAAGACACTTTTAACCCAATCATTTCTGCTTTGAATCTCTTTGCATTGTCTCACATGTGAGCTTTAGGAGGACACCACATCTAAACCATAACAATATGTAATGTAAAGAGTGACTAAGTCAATCAGAATTAAAATAGCCTGAATCACTGGCTGCCCACTATGAATCTGTAAGTCAGCTGCAGAACAAGAGGTTGGGGCATTTTGGCTAAGGAATCACTGATTTTTAACCTATAATGAAAAGAGCTGAGTAGGTCTTTGTGATTTTTTTTTTTTTTTTTTTCTGAATAACCTTGTGTCTGTCTCCTGGACATCACCATTTAGAGACTGGTAAATGACTGTGCCCACACCATCAGCAAGCACATTTCATATCTCTCATACCCAGACCAGTGATGAACCATGTCCTTTGCCTCAGTTTCCTAGGGAGATAGGCAAGGCTCTTATGAATTAAGTCTAACTATATTAAAAACTATAACACATAAAAATAAGAGGCAAAGGAATCACATTAAAGACTGTTAGAGTGAGCATTGCCACGAAGAGATGAAAACCAGGATAGAATCTTTCAAGAGAGTATAAAATATTTTTCACCAAAGGGGCTAATACTTCACTTTATCCACCAATGAATATTATCCTTCTGGGAGTCATTACTATTGATTATCATGTCATTTATATGTATCACATTGTATTGTAATTATCTGTTTACACATCAGTCTCCCTGGACTCTGGATTCTTTGAGAGTATTTCATTTAGTTTATCACTAAATATCAAACACTTGAAGATAGAGCATGTTTTTATAAATGAAATATCCTTCTAAGAAACACCTTGAAACTTTACCAAAAGAAGCCATGTACAATCTGAACTTTTTACTTGGTCCTCAAATACCCCACTATGCATAGGATCACGATGACCTTTCACCCTTCCATTAAATATCTTTAGCCATTATTCGTTTCTCTCCAGTTATGGACTTTTATTTCAAACCCTTAAATTAGTCACCTCTTTTTCCATTTTAGGTATTTTAGGCAGGTGGTTCTTTTCCTCTAAAATGCTCAACCCTGGAGACTTTATAAGACTGAATCCTTCTCACTGAGTTTCAACTTAAATGTTCTGACTTAAACGGTCACCTGCGCAAGCCTCCCTGCTATTTATCTACAATGGCATGCAACTTTTTCCCAGTATTATCACACATATTAATTTCTCTGATGATGGATTGACTTGTTTTCTGTCTTCCCCAGCAGAACAGAAGCTCCATGAAAGAATGGACCTCACGTGTCTTATCTATCTTTGAGTCACAATCAGTAGCAGGATCATATTAGGAACATCCAACTTTGAGGACTTCATTCAATATAAGGATTGAACATAGATTTTTCCAGATGCATGACATATATCTTCCTTACTTCAGCTCTTCTTCTCAACTGGACTTCAAGATGGTAGACACTTTAAGCTCTCCAAGAAAAGGGGAAGTTTATAGTTGACTTGGGGAGAGCTCATATAGGCTGAAAACAAAGGGATTTTTCCTCTCTTTTCCTCTCTTGCCTTAATATGTAATAAAATATATTTATTTCTGAATAAATGATATAAATAACCAGGGATCCTGAACTTACTTTGATGTTTATGGGTTATCAATTTTTTTTTTTTTTTTGCATTGGGTGCTTAACACTGAACAACATCCCCAGTCCTTTGTTATATTTTATTTAGAGACAAGGTCTTGCTGAGTTACTAAGTGCCTTGCTAATCCGCTGAGGCTATCTTAGAATTTTCAATCCTCCTGCCTCAGCTTCCTGAATTGCTGGGATTGTAGGTGTGCACCACTGTGCCTTCACTGGGTTATCAAAAATTTAAAAGATGCTTTCTAACATTGATTCATTTGTTCACTAGTTTATTCATTCAACCAAATATTGTTTAAGCACCTGGTATATGTCAGGCACTGTGCTTGGCACTAGTGATACAACACTTCTAGCTCCTGTGAAGCTTGAATTCTATTGGTGGATCTGGAAGCTAAACAAAGAGACAAATTCAGTTTGTGATCCCTTCTTCAAGGAAGCAATGTGCACATCATGATACCATAAATATTTTAGGACAATGAGTTCACTGGAGGTTGACATTTACTTTGTCCTTTTCCTCTCTTTGCTCCCTTTCTATATTTTTCTTTATGAAAAATAATTTTATTAGGTCTCTTTACTTTTTTAATTAAGCCAAATCTTTTCAAATATTTCCCTTTCCTTGCTCCCTTATAGATAGTTATTTTTCTCAGTATAGAAATGAAACTTTCCAATGAACAAGCCTGATCATTTTAATTTATTTCCTACTTGCACCTGATTTCTTTCAATCAAGGGCAAGCAGAAAATAAATGTTTTCTGGTGTTTGTCTGAGGCACACAAGTTGACTGAACTGTTACCTTTAGGATCCCTAGTTATGTATTAACTGGGCACATTTATTGTCCGCATATTTTAAAATGTGGAAAACTTTACTTAAACAAATATAAATAAACATGAATAAAACATCAATGTATATTCTCTTGAACAATTACAACATAGTTAACTATGACAAAATACATACTAAAGTAATTCATTAGGTTAAAAAATACAATTACAAAGGAGCAAAGGAGTCAAATTTACCTTTTTTTTTTTTTTTTTTAAGTTTTGCAAGGGGCAAAAGAGATGCCCTTCACTCCAATTTTTTTTTAATTTAGTAAATACTAAGCAACTGTATTAAGCCAAATTTTACAAATGTATAAAAACACAAAAACAATTTAGTGAGAAAAAAAAAATTTGGTTTAAGAATAATTCTGTTCCTTGTAACTAAATTTCAAAAGCATGGTATTTCTCAAGTACGTTTTTAATGAAACTCTCAAGTGTGGTCCTACTGGAACATTCCCCCCACAGATTTGTACTACACTGCATAAGAGCTGGGATTTCACAACAGGCTTCCAGATGGATTTCTCACATTCCCATACAAAGCTCTGCACTACCTTCCTGTGGCTCCCTGTTAGCTTGCCACTGCTGCTCTCCCAGAGACCTGCCAGGGAAGGCTCTAAATATATTTGATTAGTTTCAGGCCTTCATTTTTAGCGAGTCATCACCCTCTTAACAGCAGATGATGCCCCCTAGTTCGAATCAATGTGAGTGGCCCCGGTTACAATGGGCTGGATTAATGATGAAAAATGTGTCGTCAGACTGGAGGTCCTTGGACATTTATCACCCAATGGTTCTGCCAATTGGTGGGCAGCCCCTGGCTCATCAGCACAACACTTTCCCAGCCTTAAAGAGATAGTGCTCCTTTCAGATTAATTTAATGAGGCCTGGTAGGTGGAGAGAGGACTCAGAAGACAGTTAACTTGACAGATTTAGGTTCCATACACTTCCATAACTACTGTGCTTCTTTTGTAAAATAATTTTGCAAGGCAAGTATGTGCAATTATAAGCTATATCTGGAATTCTAAAATTGCTTATATTTCATTCTAACAGATTTTCTTAGAAAATAAGTCTACATGTTTCATTAACATAGATTTGACACATTTGAAATGTTTGCTATGAACTAAAATGTTTAAACTTTAAAAGGCCAATTGTCAACATGAAGTAGATATAATCTTTCAAATTATTTTGTTATCCGTTCCCTTTTCCCTAATTTAATTTGCAATATTACTGTCAGCTTGGCATTGTTTTTTTCTTGAACTTGGTCATCAGTGAAATTATTTTCATTTAGAAGATTGAAAAAACTGTATGGAATAACTTAAATAAATTCTCCTTTGGAAAAAAAAATTCACATTCATTCCATATTCAAAATGTTTCTTTAACATTTAATTGAGCAATCTCCCTGTATTTCTCCATTTAATCAAAGTAATGGACAAATTTAAATATCAAAATGTACTATATTTTGTAAATAAGTTAGTTTGAGAAGTATAACAGGGAAAAAGGAGTTTGTATATGTAATTTGAGTAGTATTATGTTTTTCTGAATTTAATGAAATTGAGGGACGAATTATCTAAAGCATATGTAAATAGTGAAATAAAAGGGAAAGAGGCTGAGAGATTTCAGTGTATTTCCAATGTAGATAATTTAACAACATTGCTTCTATATTCTGAAATCATTTCTTCTAAGAGACAGCTGATGTTCATTTTCTAATAAATTATAATAAGTAGTAGAAAAATGCTTTTCTGATATAAATCAAATATCGTAAGTAGAACTTTACACAATAATCATTTCATCCAATATCACATTCCTAACAATCCAATGATGTAGTTTTACTTTTTCCATTTTTCCCTAACAAAACTTTGCCATTTGATGGGAGGTGTCAAAAAATACAAATCATAGACACTGTAAGTTAATAATTACAGTTATTCTAACGTTAATTTCAGAAATTTGGGGACATTTTTCATATCAGTTTAAAATGATGTGACTATGATTTATCTAATGAACATTTACTTGGCATTTAATAAATTCTCAGTAAATACTTGCTGAGTTGAATGAATGAACTCCATTTTCTACAGTCATTCAATGAAACACACTATGTATCCTTACATAAAATATATTGCATGAAATGGGAAAATTTTAATACACAAAGAGACCAGAAGAGACCAGAAAATGTGAGCGATAAAGTAACATCCTGAAAAAGAAATTGCTAAAGATAACCAATAACCATATTAATTTTGGCAAAATGAACTAATAGGAAGTAGCAAGTCCCAGGACACCAGATGACTAAATATTAACAGTGATTCAAGGCCAATGTCAAGAGAAGAGCTTCAAAGGAGAAGTCCCCCTGAGATTTGGAGGAAAGTTGATTAATCAACTGGAGGCAACTGATACTGATCTTACAATCACTGTAACTATAAAACCTAGCTACAACATTTAGGGTTTTTTCCTGATTTGGATGCAAAATAATAAAAACTAAAACTCTGAATCAATATTCATTGTCCATTAGGTGAGGTGGTATATGCCTGCAATCCCAGCAAAGTGGGAGACTGAAGGAGGAGTATCTCAAGTTCAAGCACAGCCTGGGCAACTTAGTGAAATCATCTCAAAATAAAAATTAAAAGGGGCTGGGGTTGTAGCTCAGTGGGAGAGTGTCTGAATTTAATCACTGTTTGCCATAAATACTCATTTCGCAGAAGCGTAAGTTACTTCACTTTGTTATCAGTTGTTTTTTAATTTTAAAAACTGTTCAGAGACAACAATGTAGAATTAAATTGAATACCTGTAAATGTAAGTGACTGATTTCCACATTTAAAAGGCAAATGAATATATATTAGTCAAATAATTCTTAACATAGCTATATTCAGTAGCCAGAACTTCAAAAAGGTGGAAAGGGCATCATGTTTCACTTTTATTCTTGTGCTTTTCTGTTTATTATATATTTAGATAACTGATAAGAAATATATGAGGTTTCTTAGTAGTCAAAACAAAACAAAACAAAACAAAACATTCAAAGAATTCCCTGCATTATAAATGGTTAGGCAAGGTGATGATATAATTTTATTCCCCCTTGCTAATTAGGTCATGACCTGTCCTCACCTTTGTTACTTCAAAGTCAAGACTCAATTAGCAAAATGAAGGCAACTATCCATGAGCTTATTTGGTTAACATAAGTACACAGAAGATTTCCAATGCTTGCATATTCATCAAAAGTTCTCCAGTGAACATCCTGGTAAGGTTTCATGCTGAAAAGAATTAATTTCATGAAATTTTCTCCTACAATTAGGTAACTCCCTGCCCAGGACCCAGTTTCTTGCCGAAGTAACCAGAACTTCACAAATTTTGTTCTGGGGGCGATTTTCTATTATGCACAAACTTGATTATACATTGACAACTCTAACTAAATATTCCAATGATGCTTATCTTCTGATTTTGGCATACCATTCACAGACCAGTCTTTCTGTGAACAAACTGTGAAACATGCAAATATTCATAAGGCAGAGTACATGTCAAAAACAGAACTATACTCTTTCATGAAGCGGTAAAGATTTTCAAATTTAATGAGAAATAACTGAGTTTATGGAACCACATTTGCAATCTATGTGACTAGCAAAATATATACTTTTAATCAATACAGAATTTACCCAGTAGTTCAAATTGGTAGGCAGGTAACTTGAACTACTAAGATTCTCCCTACAAGCAATCCTAAATAGCTGCATTCAAACTTTTAAATTAGAATTACTCTCCAAGAATTTGTCCAAGAAGTGTGCATGGTATACTGGCAGAGTAGATGAATTCATGGTAGTATGAACCCCCTGATTCTATGAAATTGGAGGAATCCATTTTAAATTCTTAGGAAATTATGTTATTCTAAAACCATAGTTAGTATATGAAAATACATTCATGAGCCAGAAGATGATTTTTAGAAAAAAAAACTTATGAGAAAAGTGTAATAGTCTTAGGACATATTGGCATCTAAATTCTATTTTTTAATTATCTTTTAAAAATTCAACAAAATGATGAACTCAAGTGACACATCTTTTCTGTTGATCATCGAAAATTGCACACTCAACTTTACTAAATAATGCTCACTTGCTTACCCTTTCCATAAAGTTTACTACTCTGTTAAGACATTACAACTCATTCCCACAATTGCTTCTCCAAACAGAGTCCTACTCATTTTATGACCATGCTGTGTACGATCCACAATCATCTTACATTTAAGGGAAAAGAGTTATTTATAATGTTTATCGTTCTTGCCAGTATACTTTTACAAGTCTTTGACACGTCAGTGTGAAAAATTTATAGATATACAATAAAGCTTCATTGTAAGGATTTTCAAATAAACTAAGATGCATTTTGTGTTTGTCTAAAAGGCCCAGTAATGAAGCCCTGGGGACTTGTTTATGCACAGTGTTTTCCCAGCAGGAGAACCAATATTGGTCAGTTCTCAGTCCTCAGAGGCCTTTCTCACTAAATGGAACAGCATTAGCTTTGTTCTTTAAGTCTAATTAACAACCAAATCATAAATTTTAGTCTTTCCCTGATTAGATTAAGCTTTCAGCAATATTTGTGTTTTTTTTTAATTCCTACTACCATGAATTTTATTAGAGGAAAAGGAAAACAAGGGCGAAATGGTAAATACTCAAAGCAAGATGGTATACAAGTTTAATGCATTAACCTCTTATCCCCAGAGATCGTGGTTCCGATCTGTCTTAGGTCACAATTTTAAAGAGTTGAATGATCTGCCAAAATCCCTCATGAGTATTTAGACCTATCACCGAGTCCCTGAACAATTAAGACTCTGTGCTCAATTTATGGCTCTCATCTGGACTATCTAATGGCACAACAGGTCAAAAAATTAAGGTGCAGACACTAACTTGTTCTCACAGTAACCATATATTAGTGCTGTTTCAGGATTAAATGAAATAATATGCTCAAAGCACAATACCTGTCACCCAGTAAGTCACTAATAAGTGCAACTAGTATTACCATACTTTCCATTGCCATCTTTTGCATTCTATTATTATAAACTGACCATAAGAACATAGACAAATATCCTGAACAGTGTAATATATTTATTTAGCAATTAATAAGAACGTATATTGAAAGGAAAGGTCAGCATTTTTTCATTGTTCTGAAATTCTGTGGTTTTGTTGTGGTGTTTTGCTTACAACATTTGAAGTATTTCCAGGAGCATCCATATAACGTGTCCTTCTGAGATGTCTTTTTTCCCAAAGCTCATATGTAGGTTTCTTGCAAGCAGGGCCATTCATCTACAAGAACAGTGCCTTAGGATATTGTATACTGTTTTACAAATTATGTATAGAACCCAGAGTTACTGCCATTTTAGGGATTTCAAGGAGGTGCATCACTTATAACGGTTTTGTACAGAGATCCAGCTCACATTCCTTATAGTCCAAAGAGTCCAGCCATTACAGAAGACAACGTGGAAATCTCTTTTTTTTTTTTTCCCAAAGTTCAGTGTAGAACAACACAAACAAATTCTTTTAAGCCATGTTCTTTTTATAAAGGCTTTAACCAAAATAAATGTTCTGCTGAAATACAGTACTTCCTTACTGGATCGTTGGCCAAGATCCTGTGTGTATACAGATTATAATGTGGCATCACAGTTTGCTCTAAAAGAAAATCACACAGTTTGTCTGTAAAGAAAATAGGATTAATTTTCATCTGATAAATTGGGAGGAATGCTAAAGGAGACACTCAGGTCAGGAGTTGTTTGCAGAGCTCTCAGAGACAAAATCTTTTATTTTGAGAAACATTTGGCAGAACAATTAAGCATAGAGGGCAGAATTCATTTACTATGTTATATACAGATAATGCCACTCTGAAAAAATTGCAAAATAACTACAAGGTTATGTTCTAAACATAAATAGAATTTTCCAATAAGTTTAAGATCATCACCCAGTTTGAATCACATTCTAGCCTTGTATAAATGTTTGGAATAAAACTAATGTTTGATTTAGATATGAATCTTCTTTGCAAAAATTTCATGCATTCTACTGAAATAAAGGTCAAATTTTCCACCAAAAAATATTTCATGGCTACAGAAGCATAGATATATCATTTCAAATTCAGTGCTAATTCTACTCCCTCTTCTTCATGGAGATCAAAAGTACAAACTTTATACGCAACAATGACAAGGTGCCATGATAAATAACTGAGCTGATTGTTGCACCACAAAACTCAGATAAGGATTGTTTTAAACAAATCTCGTGATATTCTACTAATACAGCATTATGGGCTGAGGAGGGAGTGTAGCTCAGTGAGAGAGCAGCGCTTACCTAATATGCCCAAGGCACTGGGTTCAATCCCCAGCATAAGTTGGAAAGAAAGAAAAGAAACCACTTTATCTAGATTAACTTTATGTTCTTGTGCTTCAGTTTTCTTATTTATGAAATGGGAATAATAATTGTACCCTCCTGGGTTTGCTCTGAACACTTAGAAGAACATCTGCCCCACAGAAAGCATTCAATAAATGTGAACAGTTTCAAAAAGACTCAACTATAGTTTGTAACTCTAAAATAGTTTCATAAAATTGTTAAATATTACATATATTCACATACCTACTTGTTGTCTGATAAAAGCTCATGAGAAAATAAACATCAGATTTTAAAAACCACGCATTTGAGGATATGATTTTGAGAATAAAGTCAGTATTCAAGAAAAAGAGGAGGATTGAACAGGCACTGTTTTGACATGTTCAAGGTTTGCTATTTCTTTATGTCATGGTGATTGAGTGCTTGTTAGTGATGCATTGCCCCATACCCCTGATAAAAGAGGGCACAGATATCTTCTTTAAAAAACAGTTATCATGACATATGAGGTAAATATCATTTATCATCTTTCCATGGTCACTTCTAGGAATGTTTGTTACAAATCTTATCTTCGGTGTTTTTGTCTCAGCAAACCTGGATCTTCTCCAGTTTCTATATTATCTTCAAGATGTTCCATATTTTAACTATATCATATCTAGTTGCATTATAAAACTAAAATTAGTACAATAGGCTTTTAGAAAACTAATTACTCCAAAAATCTGGAATTCACTGAAATTTCATTTGAAGGCCAAATAAATGTGAGAAATATTTTAATTCAGCTCGAATAAGCAAAGCCAATTTTTAAGTTGATAACATCTCTACTGAAACACATATTTTGTATAAAGAAAATGTCTGCATTCTAAATGAGAAGCCAGCCACTCTTTGTCACACACACACACACACACACACGCACACAGGCACACACACACACATGACTACACAAATAATTCCAGTTGAAGTTTTAAATATTTGCTCTTGAACTAGAAACGTTATCATTTGCCACCATGCATTGTTTAAACTATATATTAAAAGAATCCTTTCCTCTCAGTCTGCTATTTGGCTCTGAGAGTACAGGTCTAAAAATACTCCAGTCAACTATTCCACTGGCAGGTTTAAGTCACTTCAGACTTACTATTTTCTTTAAATTTTTGATGAACATAAATGTACAAAGATACTATCTGCTATGAAAATGCATAGTAAAAATATCATCTTACAATCTAATAAAATGCCTTCTGAAATTTTTATCCAGAAAACGAGGCATTGTCTTTCATCACTACACATGATACTTCTAGTGCAACTTTTTCTGCCTTAAATAATCAAGGATTCAGTGACAGGCATGGAAATGCCATGGTAAAGCTCATGGGTGCATTTCCAGGCAAACCCAGTAAGCAATGCAATCCCATGCTCAGAAACCCATGTCTTCACCTCTGTTTCTAGGGCACTGATGAGGAGCAGGTGTCAGGATTTTTTTCCATAATCCTGACAGGTCATTTTGCATATAAAACACATCCAGACTTTAATAACCCTCAAGGGTAAAGGTAGCTCTGTTTTGACAAATGTTAGTGCTTCCCTTTCACATTATTTAATCCTTTAGTTGGAAAAAATATCAGATACACTACTTTTCCCACGTCTGTGAGCCCACGCAGTTGGCTTTTACCCTTTAGAGTGAATTGGGTATAAGTGAATAAGCCTAAGTCATTTCAAATCTTTCTCTCTCTCTTTTTTCTTGGGATGGGGGTGAGTGGGACTGGCAAACACTGATAATTCAAAGGAAGGATCTAGATAATCTCAAAGAGAATTGATATGAAAGCAAGGCATAATAGAACTGGAACTTCTCAAGTTTAATACTGTAAAAATGATGGCATTATTCATTTATTCCATGTAAAAAATTCTCCTAATATTTTATGGTAACATGTAGGTTGGAAATCATTTTATTTTTAGTATACTTTGGTTTAGTCAGCATTCATGCAGTTGGGCTGAGACCATTACTTTTAATTATCTACTAACTTATCCCATATTTGGTTTTAAAATGAAACCAATTCACTTATGAATGAAATTAAACCATTCACTTATACTTATTTTAACAGTTTAGCGTGAAAGAAAATGAAAACATACCCATTATAAATATATTATCAATGTAAATCACACCATAATAACTTTATTTTTAAGCCTTGACAACTGCGATTTTTGGAACTTGAAAGAATCACACAGTTACCTTTGTATAATATATCATAAAGAGAGATTCCAAGAGTACAAGTGAATAGAATGGGGATTTCTAGGATCAATACAGAGGAAATTGTTACCAATATGTGGCCTCATTCAGGAGACAGTGAATGAGGACCCATGGCATCTGCAGTGGGATTGAAGTACATTACAATGTGCAACAGGCCATTACATTCCATCTGCCTATCAAAACAACATTAAAACCAAGAGTAAAGATAAACAGCAATCATTGTTCATAAAAGGACTGTTTACTAGTTATTTTGAATAGATTTTGCTAGATTTAAGTGTATTTATTTTAAGCTGTATTCACAGCTTTTAGTGCAATTTGGACTCTGGATAATGGGCCCTTTGGACACCAACCAGAACTTTCCAATGCCTAACAATGACAACAATAAACATGTATATTTCATTATAAACTGAAAATTAAAATAGCTTATATTGTGCAATGACTACAGTTTCAAGTTAATGTAGATTAACAAGTTAGCTAACAAAATCAAATAACAATTTTGGATCCTTCTTATAATCTAGGCACTCCAAAGGAGAAATGGTTGAATATATACAACTTTATTAATATTAGTTGCTGCTCTTTTATTTTTACTTTTTACAATGGAAGATCAGTCATATTGTCCTCATTTTAATTTACTTCATGAGAATTTTGTAGAAGAAACAATAGCTGTGATTACATTTGTGACAATGATTACAGGAAATTTACAGCTTTTACTTTCTGCTTCTTGAACACTAGAAGTGCAAGTTTACAACCAGCTGATGCTAACACAGTTCATATTGTTACACACATGCCCTGCTCCAGTAGGGGCAGTCCAGTCTATAAATTCTATTGCCTAGTCAAAAAGAAAAAAAAAAGCCATAATACTTGTTTTAAATAACAAATCTGCAAGGAAAATCATTTTAAAAAAGCAACATGATAATAATACAAAGGTTGCAGATTTTGAAGCTAGATGATCTGGGTTTGAATTCTAGCTCAGCACAAATAATTGTATCATTTGAATCATGTTATTCTTGTTATTTAATTGCATGGAAACTCAGTTTCATTGCCTATAAACTGGGCTTAATATTTGCCTTCAAGGATTGTTGGCAAGTTTAAAGAGATGACATGACCATCACCAGGCATATTGATACATGCCTATAATCAGTCACTTGGGAGGCTGAGGCAGGAGCATTTCAAGTTGGAGGTCAGCCTTGGCAACTTGGCAAGACCATGAACAACTGAAGGAGGCCCTGTCTCAAAATAAAAATTTTATTTTAAAAAGGACTGGGTACATAACTTAGTTGCAAAGTGCCCCTAGGTTTAATACCAGTACAAAATACATACAAATATATATTGTACATTTAGATAGATAGATAGATAGATAGATAGATAGATAGATAGATATAGATAGATGCTAGATAGAGTAGTTAAAAGGTATATATATATATATCATATATATTATATATGTAATATATATATATGGGGGGGAGAGAGAGAGAGAGAGAGAGAGAGAGAGAAAGGAGAGAGAGAACCATTAGAAGTATTTCTTTCATTTCAAGAAACATCCCTCATTTCATAAAAATACCAGATTATGTGCTCTGGATACAACAGTTTTCTTTGACTCAACTTCAAGCTTCACCATTTAACTTTGCATTATTTCAGCTTCTCTGTGTCATCTGCACTCTGTCCCTTGATTTGAAAGGGCCCTTCTTCTTACCTTGATGGTCCTTCAAATTATCACCTGCTAGTCTACAAATCACTCAGTTCTGCTTTACTGGGCTGCCAGTAAGAATCAAAAGTTATCAAACTATTGGTTCTTGCCTCACAATATCAGCAGTGAAGCTTCTAGTCTTCAAAACCACAGGACTCCCCCCACCCCATGATATCATCTCAAACTTCCCTTTGACATAAATATCGCTGTCTACATCTAACCTCCTTCATCTCTGATTTTGATATTTTGGTGCTCCTTCTACTTGTCTGAATAATTTCTTGTTTCCATCTGTGGTTCCATTACTTCTCTTCCACAAAAATACACATTCCCCACAAACACGTTCTTGGCCATTATCCTTTTTTTAATGGTTTGAATAAAAATCAAAATGTGCTATTAATACAGGAATTTTCAGAAATGAAATGATCAGATTATGAGAGGTATAACCTAACCAGTCCATCCTAGTTTGCATGGACTAACTGACTGGTAACTGTAGACAGGTGGGGAGTGACTAGAGGAGGTGGGCCATTGGGGGCATGCCCTGAAAAGGTTTATCTTGCTGTGGCCCCTTACTCTCTTTGCTTCCTAGCCAACATCAGCAGACCAACACACCTCTGCCACCCACTTCTGCCATGATGTTCTACCTCACATTGTGTCCAGTACAATGGAGCCAGCCAATCATGGACTGAACCTCTAAAACCATGAGCCCAAATAAACTTTTCTCCAAGTTGGTCTTTTCTGGTATTTTGGTTGCAGCAACAAAAAACTGAATACTTTATCAACATTTTCCCCAAAACCTCCACATTGATGATCTGTTTTTATCCACCACTCTAAACAGAATACTGTTCTACTTTATCTAAATCTGAATAAATGAGTTTAAACTTGAAGCCCACCTTCCTTTCTAGTTAGACTACAATCAATTACTTTCCATGAATCACTTCTCAAACAGAAGAAATCATTTGAATGCTTACTATTCTGTCTGTATCACCTCCATAGCAGGTCTTTTTCCACTTTTTCATACTTCCTCATCTTCACATAAACTTCATTTTATTAGAATGTAAGATCATTGCTGGCAAAATCGAGATCTAATTCATCTTCCTATCTCCCACCACAATTCAAGCAAAGATGCTTTAACTTTCTGGCAAAATTGACTATTTCCAGTTTGGCATTTCTGATCAAAAGACCTAATATTTCAGGAACCTATGGATTTTAACATGAAGGTGATGCAAGAGTTATTAGGAGAAAGTGCATACACATTGTAATTAGTGGAAACCAACTCTGGAGATTCAGGGGATGTTGTCCAGCTATAAGGACATCCCTAGAGCCTTGGTTCACCAATCTTATAAACATGCTGTAATCACTCAGTGAACATATCTATAAATATTTTTATCCAGGAGGTTCAGTTGGTGTTTAACAGCATCTAATGATGTCCAGGGCCAGGAGGGAATAAATACTGAACCTCAGATGCAACCTAATGTGAAATAGATGATGGTTAATGACAGCAGAAAAATTGCCACAGTGTGCTAATGTGACAAACAGTAATGTGACAATCAACAATGATAGCCAAAGACAGCAAAAGAGATATTTATGAATTGTGATGTATCACTTGGAAAAGAAACTTAATCAACTCAATGGTGATTTATTGACAGTTTACCCTGTGAAGAGGGATCTGCACTAGGTTCCAGACATGAGCAAGAGGTTCTAGTTTGAACAAAATATGGATGCAGTTGAACTGAAAAAATACATTAAACAATAACTTTCATTCTTGTTGTTTGCCAGGGCTTATGTAACAAAATACCGTATTCTACATGGCTTACACAAAGAAATTGATTATCTCATAATTCTGGAAGGTAGAAGTTCAAGGTCAGGTATTAGCAAGTGTCTTCTGAGTCCTCAGAAGGTGAAGGACATCTTCACCACGTGTCCTCATGGTTGTCTTCACACTGTTTGTGTCCTAATATCCCTTCTTATGAGGACAACCAATCTTATTAGTCTAAGGTCCATCCTAACCACCTCATTTTAGTTTAACTAATTGTATATAGAACCTATCTCCAAATAGAGATGGTCCCTGATTTTTTATTTTTCTACTTCATGATGATGGAAAGTGCGAAGCATTCAATAGAAACTATACTTCACATTGTTAATTCAGCTCTTCTCCAGGCTGGCTATATGCAATACAACATTCTCAGAGCAGTAGCTATGAGCAGCAGCTCCAATCAGTTGAGCAATCATAATGGGAAAACCAATACTCTAGAGTTCTGTGATAGCAGCGTTTTTGCATACAGGTTTTTAATAAATTACATGAGATATTCCACAGTTCATCATAGCATTGGCCTTTCATTTACACTTACATTATCCTTTAGTGGGGCAAAATCACCTAACACAGTTTGTGAGCACCTTTAAATACAATGGGCTGAGTCATGATGTTTGGTAGGATAGGTGTATTAAATGTATTTTTAACTTAGAATATCTTTAATTTATGATGGTTTATTATGACATACACCTTCCTGATTCAAGGAAGATCTATAGAATTTCATTTTGAGATACTTAGCACTTCACATATGAACTTGAAGAGAAGACAATTCAGACCATAACTTCATATGGAAGTGCCCAGGAAGCAGCCCTCACGACAACACCAGAGATACAGAAACACTAGGTATCCTGGAATTTTTAAAGTTTACAGAGGAGCAGATAAAGAGAAGAACAGAACAAACACAATTCTTTTGTTTGCCTTTGGTTTTGTTTGTGAGAAAGTTCACTGAGTTAGGAACACTAAGATAAAAGCTGGCATCAGGGAAATACAATGTGAAGTAACGACAGTCTGGAATCCAATTAGGCACATCATGACTTTGAGGCAGGAATCATGGCCAAGTAAAAGGTTTTAAAATTATTCTCGTAAACTTCATCTTGTTTATTCCTTCCATCACCTAAGATAGGAAGAACACCTCGCAGAACACGCAAAAATGCATAAGTAACAATTTCACTCAGAAACAGATCTGAAGACTTGCACTTCATGCAAAGTGCTTGCATTTAGGTCATGCATCATGTCATCTGTGGCCTTGTTACCTGTATTTCTGCACATTCTCTCCTAATACATTTCTAAAAAGTTTCTTCCACGGTGGGACCATCTCATTGTTATGGAGAGATGGTCTAGCACACCAACTCATTGTAGTTTCAGGATCAAGCTGCAAATGGCACCAAGCCCTGCTTCTGTCAGCTTACTATTCATTTAGCTCTACATTCTGTCTTCTCATCAGCTGATCGATAGGTTGGCAGTTCTCTTTGGCTAAACTACTCAATTTAGGAGGATGGACTGGTGCTGTCTCATGTATTATTCAAAAGAATGGGCTCAAATTCAATTCCTCCTCTACCCCACCTCAGACAGAATTAATCACTCCCTCCTTGAGAATTACCGTTCAAGCTTGTACATATCTTGATTACTGTCCTGATAACACTATACTCTACCAGATTATAATCATTTATTTACACATCTTTCTTCTCACTGGGCTAGAGACCCCTTTAAGACAAGACTGTATATATCTTTGTTGTCCCAAGCCCAACCCTGACCATAGTCCTCAAAGTTTGATGAATGAATGAATAAATGAATGAATGAATGAATGGATGGATTCTGAATTACTTGGCTTTTCCACCACCATGAATTACTGGTACTATATAAAATACCAATATAAATTGCTTACACATTCAGTCCCAGCTGTTGGAAATTCCTTGATATACAACACTTTAATCTCAATTAGTCCTGTTAAGGATGGTTACAAAAGCTGCCAAATATAAATTAAGTCTTTTCAAGGGAATAAACCAAAGCACTATGCATGAAATAACCATCCACAATGAAATAGCCATCCACAAAGAATCAGAAGGTGACTGACAATTTCCCTAACAGCAGGATACATACATCTAAAACTACACTTGTTTTTGTAAAACACGAAAGACTCAAGGTTATCCTAACTAAAATCAATCATTGTGCTTGTAGTTCCCAGTTACTTGGGAGGGTGAAGCAGAAGAAACACTTGAATCAAGAGTTTAAGGCCAGCTTGGAGAGATCCTGTCTCAAATAAAATAAATAAATAAATAATCAATCAACCATCGTGCCAATAAGAGAAATGGCAATACTCACTCCTACTTAATAATGCCTGATCTTGCCACAAAATAAGTCAAATAAGTATGTTACTTTGAACATTTAAAATATTTTCAGTATAATTAAATATTTGACAATTGATACATGTTAACATAATGATTTCAAATATTATTAATACACTGTGAAAGCCTCAAAAATTCAGTATGCTTATGCATCATTCTTTTTCTTACTTACAATATTCAGTGCTGCACTTGTAGTCTAAGGATTTTGTGTTGAATTTTTGGGTTAAGTCATAATCTGTTTCCTATTTTCTGCAGCCTTTTGAAGGAAGCATACATTTCACACACCTTAGGAGTCCTAGGCATGTGTGAGACAGTATTAGCTCAAGCTTACACTTGTCTCTTGCTATTTTTTCCTTTCCCAAGCTTAAAATTATATTGAGATAAATGCTTAATGTGGCACAGCAAGTCCTACCTTAATAAATTCAGAAATACAATCTCAATTCACTGGTTCAGTCAATTCCTAGATAGACACACAGATTGGGAACACATGGAAATAAGGAAGGAGTCCATTATATGAGCTTCTTATCTCCACAACATGTCAGATAATCTCATTAGGTCATCTACTGAGCCTAACAGGAGTTTAGTGTGTATTGTTAAACCTAAGCTGTTGAAATTTCCTGGAACCAAAAGGCAACCTCAGCATTTCTCCTATTACAACAGGTGGGAAATATTAAACACTGGCAACCAAGTATTTTTTAAATCCTACCCAGATTTAAATAGACACTGAAGGTCACATTTAGGGGATTATTTGAATTTGTAGTAATAAATAAGTGAATTTTCTAATGGTGTCTGTTGAGTTCTTGCATGAAGTTAAATGTGGTATGGTAGAATCTACACCAAAAGTAACTCTTTTTCAGTAATTGTTCCATTTGTGTTCTGTAGTGATCAGTATTAAAAGCTGGGTGATTTATTGCATGTTTAAGGGTGGAGATCACAGGATAAAACATATAGCACATATATAAAAGAATGTATTAAAATTTTGTCACAGAATTTATACACTCATACATCACTTAGCCAAAGAAATACATTCTGAAATGCATTATTACACATTTTCCGCACTGTGTGAACATAACAGTGTCTATTTAACACAAAGTAACATCATTAAAATGTCAACAGGCAATATCATCTTATGGGACCATGGTTCTTCATGTGGTTCATCATTGACCAAAATCATCTTTATGCAGCACATGACTTTCTATACATGCATATATGTTTATATAGCAAGTTTCAAAAATACCTGGACAGTATTTCAGAATACTTTTGCTTTGAAGCAAAAGTATGAAATAGAATTTTTAAATGATACAGAAGCAAAACATTTCTCATGTGTCTATGAATGTCACAGCATTCCTTTTCAATTCATTTTCTTTTATTCAAAAGAGATGAGATGCAAAAAAGCACATAAAGGATGTGTGAAGAACACTTTCTTTGTCTCTCCCTTGAATTCGGTTAGCAGTTTTTGACTTTGTGACCTTTTCATTCCATATTTGTTGCAATGATTCCAATGAGGTTTTTTTTCCTAGACTTGGACTACAGCGTGGAGTTCAAAGCACACTCCCCTGTGATGTTTCCTCTTTGTGGTGCCATGTACCACTTACAAGTATTTCCAGTGGTAAACAGAAGATTAAATGTAGGTGTTGGATCTCATCAACACTAAACATGGGGGAAGAATGTCTGTGGCTCTTTTCCCGGCGGCAAATTAAAGCATCGCCAGCAGTGTTACTCCAAACAAGCCCTGATGTTTTTATCGACTCCCTCACCATCTCAAACACAGCCCAGGGTCCAGTCAATACCTGTCATTCTATGGGAGCCACTAACTCAACTGCTGCTGTCAGTTTTCCTTATCTAATTACAAATGGGCTCCTGTCCATGAAACTATCTCCTTAACAGAGGACTACCAGGGCTGCAACTTTTAAGAGACTATTTAACCTGACTCCAACAGTTTAAAATTTTTTCTTATACTCACATATAATTCCTTAGTAACAGCAGTCATTTCTCTGCTTGATGTGTTGTTTGCTTATTTGTGTTTTATTGGAAAGCAACTAAAACTTTATAGGATATTTAATATAAAAAATTATATACATGGTTAAGAAAGAGTGGGGTGTAGTTCTGTGATAGAACACATACTTGGAATGCTTAAGACCCTGAGTTTGATCCCCAGCACCCAAAACAAAACAAGTGAAACAAAACACCCGAAATAGCATTAGATAAATGCCAACCCATTGTTTTTTATGCTATATTAATTTTTTCTTATGATGCATAAATTTCCAGTTTGACTTTTTCTTGCATCCTACATTCCATTAAATATTTACCTGATTCTAATATCTTCATGGAAAATACTTACAAATTTTCTTGCCAACCACAATATTTTTTTTCAAAACAGATATCTTGTTAAATAAACATCTATGTGTGGTACATATCCATAAGCTATGTGAAAGAATAAAATATATTTGCATGTTAATGTAGGAAAATAACTAACAGGGAAACAGGTACATGAGTCTTTTATTTAATTTGATTTCTTTTTGCAGATTTATTAAGTAAAGTAGACTACAGCAAGTCAATCTCCTGAGAAGCAAAGAGTTATTAGCAAGTGAGCAGGAGTTTTGAAAACCAGTGTTAAGGAGTCAAAAGACATGGAAATATTACATATAACGGCAATTATTAAATAATAAAGCTCTTTGGATTTTCATTATACAAAAGACAGATTTAAAAGTCTTTTATTCTCAGTGTTTAAGTAATATTCTGTAACTGGAAATAAGAGAATAATTTAGAGATAAAAGCAGTATGTTCAGCTTGTAGTCACTTATTAATGTATACCTAAGATATACTAATTTCATCACAATGAGTTATTTTGGAATCATTGGAAGAAACCCAAATTATCTGACTTTGTGCCACTCTTTAGCTGCCCTGTATCAGTGTGGTGTCTGAACAAGAGTCAAATCAGAACAACCTAAATATCTTTGCTTAAACTTAAACTCAATCATGACACTTTACGAAAAATTTGCTTTTATTGTCAATAGGAGTAGGCTTCCTGTTTTCAAGATATACTGCAAAGCACTAAGTAAAATGAAAGAAAAAGTTGTCTTAGAAAGCATATTTAACAAAATATTTAAATACAATCAGAAGCCAAACATGTCCTACGTAAATTGAGGTTTTTAAATATATAAGTGGGAATACATGAATATATAAGGGGTATAAATATTTTTCAAAGGACTAAAATTACACTTATTTGAAGCACTGTTATTAGTGCCTTAGGTTTTAAAAGTTTTTCTTTTTTCAGTCTCTCTTGAACTTTTATCCTCTAGTTTTTAGTAAAGAGGTGTCTTCATTAACTTGAAGCACTGAAATCTATTTGTGAGTATATGTTTTAAAGTGGGAGGGTACTGAAGATTTTCAGGTCAATGAGTCAGAGGCAAATGCTTTGAAAGATCATCTTTTCCTCTTAAGAATAAAAACCAGCCATCTAGACATCAACATAGAGTTCTGCATGGCAGAGCGTTGAGGTATTCTGCACTGTATCATAATCTGTACAAAAGGAGCTCCAGATCTATAGGAAAGGGCTGATAAATATGGCTTATTATTGAAAGAGTTTGCAAGAGATTTCCCTTTCCCTTGCTGTCTCCATCCATCCTACCTAGCACTGTGCCCTGCCCCCACAGCATGTTCTATCCCTTCATCTTCTTTTACCTTCTTTACTACTGGCAGGAAATTTCAGGATGTTTTTAGGATATCTTCTGTCTACTTCTTTTACATGGGCTTTCATAAACACAGGTCTTTTTCTCTATTGCCTAGTGCTCAGTTTCCAAATCTAAATACTTCCAGATATATAGTAATGTTTGATAAATATGGATAATAAATAAAATAGAAAATATTGAAGGAGCGATATGAGTATGGGGTGGTAAGTACATATTTTAGCACATTTGCATATGTTTATGAATGGAAAAGAGATGTATGCTGATTCATTGAAAAACAGGAAGAAAATTTACTTAGGTATTCAGGGATACTGTTAGAATATGTAGCATTTCTTCTTTCTCAAGGTTATAAACTTACATAATATAAATATATATCTCCATATATACATATAGATAAATGTGGAGACAGATGATACAGATATATCATTCATATATATCTGTGTGTTTGTGTGTGTGTGTATATATATATACACACACATGTGTATATATATACATATATATATATTTCTGGTTATATATATATATATATGTAACCAGAAATAGATAGTTAGATTCAAAATTACCACTAAGTATAAGTTGATATGAAACAATAAAATGATAGAACCATGTGATCGGGCTACGAGCATGCTTCTTACTTGTCCATTTAGATCAGAAAAACATCTTCGGAGGTTTTTTGGCTTAAAATTTTGTTCAAAAACAAAAGTAAAACTATTTTGCCTGCATTTTAAAATATATGAATTTTAATTTAATGGGATATATTTAAAGTCCAAAGTCATAGTACAAAGTGAACTGAAGGTTTACAAATATCAGCAGTTACAATTAATGTCTGTTTAGACATCTACTTATTCTACTTTTATATATTTTCAGTATTTTTAGCTAAAAACAATGAGTTCACAAAACAAATTACTTACAGATTATTTAAAGAACAACTTAAAGGTATGCTTTGTAAACAGTACTCTAACTTTTCATTGTTTTTGTTCTATACACAGAGTATGTCAAATTTATATATTTGTTTCCTGGGTTTGGTCAGACTTTCAGTTTTGAACTTGCAAATTTAAAGTAAAATTTAGTAACAGGTGGTCACAATAATAGGTCACATACTTCTGGACCAAAATTCATTCTGACCTGTGGAACCAACAAGATTTATTTTGCTTTAATTTAATGTAATTTTCCTAAAAAATATTTTATTAATCTAAAAATGTTTTTAACTTCAAACATGTGTGGACCAGAAAGATCCACAAGTTTTTGGAAACAGAAATAAATAAGAATAAATTCGTAGAACAGAAAAGAAAAAGTGCATTGTGATAGTGACACATGCTTCTCGGATACTGTGTCCTAGGTACATGTTGCATTCCAAGTCATATACATCACACACACACACACACACACACACACACACAAACACACAGAGTTTATCACACCTTTAAAGATGTTTGAACATCTAACAAAAATATCAATTAGAAATCTAGGAATCCTTAAAAAATTTACTTTAGAGATTGTATGCTTATGAGCAAGTCATTTAAAAGCACTATTTCTTACACATACAAACCCTGGCAGTACAGAACTGGACAATCCATATATGTACACTATATGCATATTTGTTTTGTTGCACATTTTCACTGGACTGTTCAATTTAGGCAGTTATGTTTTTCATTGTTCAAGATCCACAATATTGAACTTAAACTTTATAGACTTTGGATGAAGTAAGAACTTCTCCTAGGCACCTGAAGGGCATGAATTTTGCTTCTTAGAAATCTCTGTTCTCTCATTATGACTCTCGTTATTCTAGTTTTCAATCAGCCCTTTGGAGCTTCCCATTCCTAGTTTCTTCTTTATGCTTCTGTTACTTGCTACTCAAATGTTGCTATTGCAGACTCATTCTTTTGTCTTTCTTTGCTCTACTGTTTCTCACTTTTCTGTATTTAATTCTTTAATAATTCCATCTGCTTAAGTGGTTTTGACTTTCTTTAATTGGATATTTCCAAAAAGTATATTTCTTTCTATCTCTGACTTGTTCTTACTACTAGAATACTGTTTTATAAACTTTATCTGAATTCTCCATTAATATATCAAACAACACATATTATACTAGATATTTTCCAAATTAAATATTCATCTTGATTTAATCCAACTTTTACTAGTATCTACTCCATGTTTTCAGGCAGGGATTTAAAATCCTGAAGCCACTTGAAGTCTCCCTTGCCTTTCATCCTAAGGATCATGACTATTCCAGTTCACCAAATCCAAAGGTCCTACCTAAATCATTCTCACAAATATATCTTCTCCCCAGCCACCTTCCTGATTTAGGCTTCATGGTTTCTCACCTATGCCATTGCAAATCTTCCAAATTATTATGCATTTTGCTAATGTTCTCTTGCTTCAAACTATTCTATAATTCCTAACATGTAGCTCCAACCACATTACTTCACATACAAAACTTTTTATGGCTCCCCATTGCATACCAAATAAGTTAAGTCATAACTCTTCATCCAAAATTCAAGAATGTCTATAGTTTCAACTTACATTTCTGTTTTTATTTCATTCTACTTCCCTTTCAATGCTCTATAGTCAAAACAAAACCAAATGAAACAACTAATTCTTAAAGTTGGTTTGTAAGTCTTATAAAACTAACAACTTCAGAGTACATGTGCAAGTGTTTGTGCAGGGACAGAAAGTGAGTGGCCAGGCACAGGCCCTAGAGTTAACCATGTACAGACTCTGGCTCAGTCAATTACTACTAAATATGTAACGTCAGGCTGCTATTTAATCTCTCTTTGAACTCAGTGTACATATGTGTAGAAAGTGAATAGCAACAGAACTCACAGAAATAGGAAAAATGTGAGTTGTAAATTCAAAGCAGTAAGACTATAATTCAGTGTAACTTTTGCTATTCAAAATGATATATATGCTGTTAAAAAAAAACTTTAGGATGACTATGAATAGTGTTTACGTTTTGATAATCTTTTAAGATATTTGTATTTAAGAATCTTTTTCAAGTTACTCTGCTTTTAGGAAGTCTTTTTGAAATGCAAAACTAAACAAAATTCCATTCCTTAGGAAATCCCATGCAATTTTTTACTTATTTATATTTCCTAGTATTTAAGATGAAGGAGAACTGGGTATTCTATTTTAAGAAAGAATTAATAAATGAGACTGAAAAAGTAAATACAGACTAGAAGTAAGTGAAACAGATAAACATAAGCAGGTGAGTTAGTCTTAGACACAAATATGAAAACACTGAAAGAAAATGATGAATGAAGAGGTGGAGATAAATCTTGAGGTCAATAAGGGAAATAAATAATTGATATACAATAATTCCATATTTCTTTATGAAATTCATGTTAAAGTTATCTAAATAGAATGAAAGACAAAGGTTGCATGTGTATAGAAAGGACTAAGGAAATGATTTTAAGAAAATAACACACAGAACAAATAGCATTAAAGCTTCATGGGAAGCCACAATGTATTGATTTAAATTTTTTTCACTTTAAACTTATTAATAGGGATTACTTAATCTAACAGTTTCTTGATTAAGAATTGTTTCCCTTCTCAGGTATAACATACATTCTAAAATTTCAAAACATATTAATTGCTCTCTATGCTTGAGGCAATGTTAATCAACACCTCAAGTATTCATTTAAATTTTCTGATTAATAGTATTTCTTTAGTCAAACTAAATTTTGGGGATGGGACATCCATGACCCAGTTAATGTCTTGGGGGAAAGGTGTTATTACTTTATAAACTACCAAAGTCTAGGAAACCTAATTTGGAGATGGAATTGTATTCATAGGAAGAAAGTGAGCGAACAAGAACAGTTAGGAGTCAACATGAAGAATTATGATTATTCTGTTTACTTTCATTCTCTCTTGTACTTTTGGGTAAATAAATGAACAACAAACATGTGGAGAGTCCAGGTTATGTTACAAACTTATCTTTTAGGATGGCTAAGGCATTACATCACAATGAGAAGACAGAGTGTGCCAGATGGTAGGTGTTTGGAGTCAAGAGCAATTTCCCTCATGGTCAATTCTAAGAAAACAAAGGTTGTAGTTTCTAACCTCAAGAGAATTGTGAAAGATAACACTGCCTCTTTATAACCACTAGGCCATTTAATCCCTTTACATATAAGATATTCAGAAACACGATATGCATTTCTAACTGATTAGATATAATAGAAACAAGATATGCAACAATAATTGATTTTGGAGAATTATTAAATATGAAACAATGCTTTAGAAAAAATTTACATACATGTTTTCTATATAAAAATAAAATAATAACAGTGCCAGGTCCTATGTTACAACTCAGGAAATCATGGGTTATAAAAGATAAAGTAACATACCCAGGAGCACATGACTTTGAGGTGGCCAACCAAAGGTCAACATATGGGATTTCTCAAAACCCATATCTGAAAATCTTTGCATCATACATATGAACTAGCCAACACAATCAGGGAAAAGAAAGAACACAAAAACATCAAGGTCACCTCTTGTTTTTAAAACAATATACTTGACAAATTGTTAATTCAAATAAAGGAATAGTAATGTGGGAACATTTAATAAAATATGAAAGCTGTCTGGGTAAAATGTATTTAAATGTGCAAAGTAAAATTTGACAGTCTTTTTCAAATCAAACTTTTATATGATATATTATCAGTTGGAAGCATAAATATGTGTGAACAGTGGTGGATTTTATTCTTAAAATCTACCATTTTAAGTTTTTCTTTTCCTAAAAAGTGTTCTTATCTTCCAAAGCCTTTAAATGGAAGGAGCAGTGTTTTCTAAAATGTAAGGGCCAATGTTTTGTGGGTGGCTCTTCTTTCTGATCGATTCTGCCTTGTTGATTTACCTTGTCTACCTACCTGACATCTCCACTCCATTCAGAGTCCATCGAAAGCAAACATTCTTCTGATTAATGGCTAATTTATTATTTGCCTTGCAAATGTTTATCTGCTGGGAAATGGGATAAATACTTCAGTCCTGACAAGTAGGAGGGCCACTATTCTAGGCCTGCTGCAATGGTCAGTTGATGGCATCCCAGAGGACCTAGGCCCTGCCTTGGGTTTCTGAGACGATATTCTGAAAAGCTAAGTATCTATTTTTAATGAGTTCAATGGAAAATCAATTAGCCCATGGTTTATGGGAGGAAATTAATGATAACTTTTGCATAGTGTCTTACACCACCAATCAAAAACAACCTCCATTCGTAATCATTTGGCAGTACTGAAACTATTTATTTAAAATACAAGAATAACATCAAAATCATCAGAATTTCATATATGCATTTATCAAGCTGGTAAATAACAGCACCAAAAACTCATAAGCAACATAACAAATACAAACACTTAAAACATTCAAACAAAATCCAAAAGAGACAAAGTTGAAAATGTTAACAATACTTTCCTCTAAATGATAAGATAATGTGTAATTTTTATAGCACTATTTGCACTTCTTTATGCCTGTCAATTTCTAAAATACATATTCCTTTCTAAATCACAAATAGTATTTAAGACACTATTTCTCACTAAGGAGAAATCCATCTGATGTAAATCATGCATGGCATACAGAGGGAGAGATAACCAACCACGTATATCTAATTATTTTCATCTCTACAGTGACCACTCTGTGAAAGCAATGCTCATCAGGTGATCCAGCATATGCTTAGAAAGTATTGCCAGTTTGTAGCAGAGGGAAATGTGGAGCTCTTACAGAATATGCAATATAGATAATCAGAAAAATGAGAGATTACACTCTATGTATGATCTATCGAAATGTATAAATGCATTCTACTGTCATGTACAACTAATTAAAACAAATAAAATTTAAAAATTTAAAAAAAACGTAAGTCTGACTATACAAAACTGCTTTTTTTTGCTTTGTGAATTTATTCAAATAGCAACTTTCCAGCAGAATATAGTGACCCTAAGAAGTAACTAGAGTGAATACAAAGAAATGAGCAGATTCCATTTATGAATTAACACAAAGAATAGTCTCTTGCTGAGAATGAAATACAGCTACCTGACAGTTCTGATGCTCCAGGGGGTCTGACTGATTCAGTTGTTAGTTTCTCTATATGTTAAGTAGGCACTGGACATTCTGATCTTTTTATTTAGGACATTTTGATCTTTTGACATTGCTTAGCATTTGAACAGAAGGAAATAGAAACCATGAGGTTGACAGAAGAACCTTTATAGAAAATGTGGTACATACACACACGTACTATCCACCCCGAAGACAGCATCCTCCCCAATTTAAATGACACTTTTCTGGCAAAACCATTCTGATATCTGTGCTATGCAACTCATTAATTGTGCATTTGATCTTTGTCAGTAACATAAGCTCAAGAGGAAAAGTCATAAAAATCATGTCAATTCATAAGGAAATACTATGCACATCATCACTTTTGTAGAAAAAAAATCTTTCAAATTCAAAATTTTCAGTCTAATTTAATGAGAAAAATAGCAATCAAAATTATTTTTCTTTTGATAATAACTCAAGTAGAAGTAATTTCAACAATTAATGCTATCCCTCCCCCAAATGTTCCAATATTAATTTTCCAGGCAGGCTGAAATGGGCCACGTTGCCTCAGTGGTAAAGGCAATGTGTGGCCCTGTTATTCAGACATCATATATGTAACCAGTCCTGACAAGTGCTGATTATATCTTTTTTACAGGAGTGCCTTCCTCTTTTTTTGTTTGCCAGTTATATCCTCTAGTGTATATGCCAATGCAGTCAATGTCCCTTCACTGGTAATTGTCACTGGGCTGTCTGTCAGTGAAGAGGAGAAAGGGGTGACAGCCTTGACATCCCACCAATCATCCCTCTGGAAAATTGATATTGTCCTTCCCAGTAAACAACAGCTCGGGAATCGACCAGTCTCGCCGGCACATCCCTGAACAATCAGCTTCCATTAAGGGCAGAAGCCACACATTTATCCCACCACAGTCCAATCAATAGGAAACTGACTTTTTCTGTCCCTTTTAAGCACCCTCTGCTTGTATTTTGCATTTAATACCCCCCAATTACAAACACCTCATGGTCCTCATTTGCTTCAATAAAATTCAAAATCAGATTTAAATCATGAATTTAAGGAGGGACAGAAATGGCCAAAGCTGTGTGGATTTTTTATTTCATTGCCATTAACATGCAGACATTGAAGAGGTATAAGGAGTTTCTCATGTTGATTACTGACTGCAAACTTTTTACAAACTTTTTCCATGACTCCTCTCTGTAAGCTAAGGGATTCTACAATGCCATATAAATAGAAATCCTAATTAGGACAAAATGGAACCAGATAATAGTACTGCTGCTTCACACATGGTTTTCCAATAAAGTGACATGCCTTTTACGGAGAAAGCACATATTTTTAATAGAAACAAATAGGCAGTAGTTACTTAATGAAGAAGGCTGTAGTATCATGACACCCAAAACCCTCTTCCTTAGTTCACAATTTCTTAAAGAATCTTAAGAATTCATATTTTAAATGCACTATAGTATTAATTTATAAGCCCACTAAAAGCAATATTCTATCAGCAATTAAAATACATAAAATTAAGTCTTTTCATATATCTACTTATGTTCTTTCAATAATCTTTGAAAAATGAAATGCCTTTTTTATGATGTTTTCAGTTGTACACCCAATGACTAGCTGGAAATTCTAAGATTTTTAGACATAAACAAAAACCTACTAAGTCAATAATGGCAGTGATTTAATCACACATGGGCAGCAGCCAGATAAGACCACCTAGGCAAAATATGAGAGTGGAGAAAGAAACGATAGGACTCAGCACCAGTGACAGAGAATGTACACTCTTTAAAAGGTGACAGGTGTCAGCTCTGGAGGGAAGGCAGTGGCTAAAGGTTCATGCCAGAACACTCACTAGCTGATTTATGAAGCTTCTCCAGTGTCAGTCTCAGAGCATGATGAGCTGCTCTATTTACGGACCCGAGTTAGGGTACAAAGAAAGGAAGCAGTCAAGGGAAGCCCATCACTGTCAGATCCCAACCCACCCCCAGAGACCCTGGGAGGACCACAGTGGGTATTCCTGTCCCCTTTGTGGGAAACTGTTTGTTTCCATTGTAATCCTCGACCTTTCCTCAACCTCTTGGAATACTTTTAACTCATGAACTATCTTCTTACAGTGACCTTTATCATTAAAATGATAAAAAAAAAAGAAGGTGAACATCAAGGCAGTCATAACTGAAGCACTCATCCATAGTTCCAGAGAAAAGTTTTCACTAAAATAGTGTAGGTTGGTAGGTTTGATTTACAAGTGGAAAAGTGATTTTCAGAAACAGCATTCACAAAATTCCTACATTATAAACTTACATACTATTTAATAGATGAACTTTTTATTAACAATAATGGAAATGTACTTTGGGGAGTACAAATCCAATTCAAATACTGGGTAAGAGTGATTTACCAACAATTGACAAGTCAGGAATCTTATGATCTCATTTTATTTTAGAGACTGCCTAACATACAACAATAAGTTTATTAAATCATGACAAATTTGAAGACAAATACTGAAAGAGATAGCTATTTTAGACATACATATCTGAAACACTTCATTAAGATTCTTAAAATAGAATCCAATAGCCAAGTGAATTTTTAAAACTATGAACACACACTGTGTGTATGCACATATTGTTAGAAGCTGGGAACTGAATGCTTTCCATTAGCATGCTGACACAATCAGAGAATTATACAATGGGGAAGGGAATCCTTATCATTTTCAGTCTGTTTTGAACCCTGGAAATGGAAACACTGCTGTTTCCCATTTCCTGTAGAGGCACTTAAACACAAAACAACCTTTGCACAAAAACACACTTCTCTAAACCTGAGAGAAAATATTCCTGTGGATGCAAGAAGGTAAAGACAGCCAAGTCTGCCCACCCCAGTACGACATTCGTTCCTGGCATGCAGAGATGTGACAGGACTCAGGGGTGAGGGGTTCATACCTGCTAGAAAGCAGAAGGAATCCTTCACGTGAAAAAGTTGGACTGATTTGTTCATTCGATCATTAAAACATTTCCTGAGCAAACGTTTTGTTTGTTTGTCTTAAATTTACTATTACAAGTGAGGCACTTACTAGGAGCAGGCAAAAAATTAAACCTGCAATGGTATTTGCTATGAAGATATAACCTTTTAATGAGAGGACAAGAGAGGAAAAGTTAATTACACTATAATAGGATATAAATCCCTAAATGTAGGTAGTTCCATTGTCTGATTCTCTAAGGCAAGGAAGAAAAGAAAGACAAAGGACTTAAAATCAGCATACTACAGTAACACAGCCACATCAATGTTTATAGCAGCTCAATTACAATAGCTAGATTGTGGAAACCAATGTAGATGCCCTTCAATAGATGAATGGATAAAGAAACCGTGGTATATATATACACAATGGAATATTAGTCAGCCACAAAGAAGAATTATGGCATTTGTAGGTAAATGTATGGAATTGGAGAATATCATGCTAAATGAAATAAGGCAATCCTAAAAAAACAAAGGCTGAATGTTTTCTCTGATAAGTGGATGATGATACATAATGCATGTAGGGGGTGGAGGGTAAGAGAAGAATGGAGGAACTTTGGATTATGAAGAGGAAAATGAAAAGGAGGAGGGGGTGGGGTATGAAAGATGGTGGAATGAGACAGACATCATTACCCTATGTACATGTATGATTACATGAATGGTATGAATCTACATGGTGCACAACCATAGAAACAAAAAGTTGTACTCCATTTGTGTACAATGAATCAAAATGCAATCTGTAGAAATTTTTTTAAAAAAATTTTAAAAGACAATTAAAAAAAGAAAAGATGTGAAATGAGATGTGATATTTATTATTCCTCCTACTAATTTTAACAAATACAATTGAGTAGAGAAGTACACGCTGTGGAGTCCAGAAGGCTCCATACAAGAAGGCATCGCATAGTGATATTCCTTTTAACTGTACTTAGTCAGGATGTTTGCCCTCATAGGATTTCATGGGACCAAGGCAACTAACATCTAAGTTTAGAGCCATCTAAGTTATATATCCATTAGGCCCTTGACTTTGTCATATATTTTAAGGACCAGAGGTCTGTTAAACAAAACGCTTAAAGGAATGTCAAGTCCTTTAGGAGTTCACTGTACCCTCAACTTTACTAAGTGGACATAATTCAAACTTTAATGGGAATGTTTGGAATCAACCTTATGAGAACCAAATTAGCACATTATGACACTTTTCAAGGCTATGCATTATCTTCATTAACATTTGAATTACAAATTTCATTTCTATGATCGAGATTAAGATGTGTTTCTCATTTTCCAGCTCAAATTTTTGCCATGTTAAGTTTTACAGGGAATAGTAAATTTAATGCAGCAGAGAAACCTCATGTCAACATTCCTAATAGACAGTATAGAAAGAAGTTTCCATAATCCAATAGTTTTTTGTCCAGGATAAAAATACAAAAAATTTGACAAAATTATTAAACAATAAAATCCAATGTTTACTACAGCATATGAGAAATTCTTGTGCTTTTACAACTATGATAGTCTTAATGTATTCTGCATAAAAGTGTTTCAAAGTTTTTTCTATCACCTAAGACCTAAACATTGCACAGTAAATGCTTTTGAAGAGCGAGGAAAAATAATTTTATATTTATAAAACAAAATAGATTAAAAAAGTGATACATATGTGGGTTTAACTGCTATCCCAGTACCCCACTTGTGGTTGAAATTCAAGGGAAAAGGATAAGTTCTTAAGGAGACTGTGAGGAAGAAAAGTGCATTTGGTGGTGAAGCCAGGCAGCTCTTCAAAAGACACTTCAACAGCTTGGAAGTTCAAATTAAACACCTTGCTTAAAATTTTTCCAGCAGAGTTTCTATTGAAAATGTTCCAAAATGCTCATTATCAATAAAATTGCACCATTGGAGACTATTCCACCCCAAGTAGTAGAAGGTAAAGCAATAATACAGATTTCTTTTCCATGGTAGAAATACCCATTAAAAAAGGAGTATCAAGGTCAATGTGACATGTTCATAATAAAATTTTATCAATGGAAAAGAATCCAACTTATTTGAAAAACAAGGAATGTAAGGTCTAAAGAGATCAACAGACTTGTCCAAATTCATACAGCTTGTTTCAGAACTGGGACAGATATTTTTAAACTGCAGTTCTGATGGACTTATCACCAGGAATCGATTTGGTGCCTACTACAGGTCAATTACTGAACCATACAAAAGAAGGAGAGGATAAATAAATGCATCATAAATAGTAGTAAGTCCAAACTTGTGACTTTTTGTCTTAAGATATAATGAACAGTTGAGATATCTTTCTATAAAATAACTGTGTTGGACTGTTTAAAAACTTCTGTCATGAAATGAACAAAAACATGATGAAAATTTTTCCAAATTAGAGAGAGAAAAGAATCAGACTGAGGAACCAAATAACCAAAAATAATGCACAATTCTGAATTGAACCTTATGTCAAAAAATTGTAATGTGTTTATTTGAAACAATTGGGTACATGTGGACATAAATTTTTATTAACTAATTATATTGCATCTATATTAAATGTCCTGAGTGTGAAAATTTAATTATGATTATGTATAAGAATATCCATGTTCTTAGAGATACATGCCTAGTAATTCTAGGTGAAGTATCAGTATTTGCAAACACTCATATGGTTTGTATATACATAGTCAAAGAGGTTAAGAGATACCAGTAGAATATTAACAAATACTCATCCAGGTAAAAGGTAATGCTTGCTACTATTTACCCAGCACTTTGTACTCTTCTACCTATTGCAATTTTTCCAAATAGAAAAGCAGGGATAAAATAAATCTCCAACCAAAGAGAAGATAAGACAGAGGTTCCATTGCATAGTAGGCATTGGGTTGGGGCAAGAGGGCTTCTGCAGTACCTGTCATGGTCTATTTAATAATGTGAATACTGCAGACCCAGATGTGTTCAGATTGTCAAAGTTCAGCAAACTGGATACCCATATTTTTTTACCTTTCTGTATATATATTATACTTCCAGTAAGACTTACAAAAATAGGAGGGAGTATAGCTCAGGGTTACACTGTTTGCCTAACATATGCAAAGCCCTGACTTCAATCCTCTGCACCACAAAAAATTAATATGGCAAATATATAAATTTGCAAAGATAATGTGAAAAATTCATTAATATATTAACAGATCATCACTGATTTTAAAAAACTTTTTCACAATCTAGTCAAATTCATTTAGTGCATAAATTATGGCTAATTTATGCCCAATAATAAAAGAGTTGCTCCTTATTTCATTTTCTGTATCTGTTATTATGTCATTGTCACATATGATTTTATTAATCTCCCTATGTAGAGATAAGAAATAATACTATTGCACACTTTATCTAGTTTCCACCAATGGTTTCATATTACCAAAAATAAATAAAAAAAACACTATAGTACAATACCATAACCAGAATACTGACATCCACATAGTCTTCTACATGCTTCCATGTTACCCTGGAACTTCTTCTCCTACTACTGAATCAATGAAATATCTATTTAATTCAAGTATGTTACAACTTAATAACAAAACTCTATGCATATTAATGTATCCATAATGATGTATATGTATGTTTGTCTAACTGTCCATCCAGCCTTCAATAGAATGTTTGGTATGATATTCACAATAGGGTGACTATAGATAGGGATGTGTATTATGTAAATCAAGATGCTAAAAGAAAAAAATTTGAATCTTTTCACCATGAAGATGCAATAAATGTTTGAAGAGATAGATATATTTGACCTGATTATTGACTGTATTCCTGTAAGGAACACACAGAATCTTGTTAATATGTATAATGTAAAAGGGAAGAAAAGAAAAAAAATTGGCTATTATGGAAATAATATTTTTAAAAATTGTAAGCTATGTTTAATTGTAAGCTATGGTTAAATGATTATAAACCATTTTTGAGTTTACATTCAGTGTCCCAAACCATTGTTAAGTATTAGATGCAAGTTGGTAAATAAGCCAGACCTGTCAGTCAAGTTGAATAAACTGACAATAAACAAATATACATGCAGATATAATTTCAAATTATAAATACTATAATGTGAAATGACAGGGCACTATTAAAGAGACTACAGAAGGACACTAAAAAGATTACAGCACTTATAGTTGAACTCTATGATTAAGGCATTTGAAAATACACAGCATTTGAAATAAACGGCCTGGAACACAATGTACATCACCGGAGTATTGGAATCTCTGTAAGTTAACAGTTGAATGATGGGCAGGACTGCTATTAGAATCAGCTAGAACTGCCTTACACTAACAATTGGAAATATGTGCACAATTTATATAATATAAAACAACATTTGTGAAATCTTTATATGGGCTCTTTATCCCTATGCATGCTTAGATGTCAAGAAAATATCTTAATTATTTACATTTTAAAAGTCACAAGACTTCATTACTATCATCAAACATGAAAACCTTACACAGGATTCAAAAAAGCAAGTCACAACACCAACTTTTCCTGAAAGCTCCAACATAATATTCCTAAAGGCTATACAGAATAATCCTCAGTCTGTCTCCACCTTTAGGGATAGTCCCCTTACCTTGCAGGATTATTAGAGTAAAAGGGAACTACGTAAAACATAAAGGATGTTATTTAATTCATACCAGAAAAAAGTTGTTTTTAATCATCTTTGCCATATCACATAATCAGAGAGAAAGAGTGACACAGAGACAGGTGTGTTCAATTTCCATTATCCAAGTTTCAAGAATTCATTAAGACACTGAACTTGGCATCTATAAAATGGTATTTCTTGGATCTTGCTTATGGAAAGTTGTTTATCTGCTTGACAGCTATTTTAATTAAACACAGAAGACAATGGTGACTGTTTGCCTCATACAACATTCTATATCTATTCCTTGTATGCAGGACATCTAAAGGTATGAGGTCAGCATTTGTTAGGCCAAATATTATTTTAATATATATCTTCTGATCAGAATTATAACTTATAGCATCCAAAATTTCATAATCTAAATGATGAAATAAAAATATAACACAAATATATACCATACTGTTGTTGTTTTTACTGGTATGGGCAAAATATTTATTTTTAAACAATTTTATTTTTATTTCATTTTAGCTGTCATGTTTAATGGAAGTGTGCTTTTCTGCCATATGTCCTATATTTGTAATACTTGAAAGCATGAATTAACATTTGCAAAAGTCCCAAGTTAAAATCTGGCAAATGAACTCTCTGGTTTTTAGAGATTGGTTTCTAGAACAGATGAATTATACCTATATTTTCTTTAGAAAGAGATTATTTTCTTAAATGCATTATTGGTACAATAGAATTTGTACCAGAGAAGTTCTATTGCTACACTATTGTCAGACCATGCTTTCATATATAATTTAAATGAAGTTATTGATTTAAGAATTATATGGGATATTTTTGTTCTGAAAGGAAACTATATGTTTCATTGAAGAACTAAGACATCAAAGAAAGATGTGAGAGGAAAGAGTAAGAAGGCATAACAGAATAGGTGAACTGAACAAAACAACTATTTGCCAAAAGAGAGACAAAGAGGAAAAAATATATTTTCAGAAAACATCTGGGAATGAATGAAAGTTAACATATTGATTTTCAAGCTAAATTTCAAATTCCTAAACATGATTTCTTTAAAATGAGCTTAAAACAGAATATCTTTGGGTTGTACTTCAAAAATTTCAACAAATTACTGTACAATCATTATTCAAATAATCAAGTTCAACAACTTTTCTTTCTGATGCTATGTCAAAGTATATGAAGATGTTACACTATTGAAAACAACTTAAAATCTTTTAATCTCAGTTTTAATATCAACTAAAGAATGTGAAGACACTTTTGTCCCTAATGAAGAGTTCAAGCATTGCTTGAGGAGTGGTCACAGGGAATACTTAACACAATACTCAATTAATAATGGTGGCACTCTAGTCAAATGAAGTCTATGTTTGAATAGTCCCATACTGCTCCATATGCAAATGAAGAACCATACAAATGATGCTGAGGCTGCATTATATGCAAGATAGAACTTTGTGTTACAGATGCAAAAATCTAATTCCAAATATATAATTATTATTATGGTCATAATGTGTATTTCTCAACAACTAAACAAACAAGTAAACCCCCCTGGGACCAAGTGCCCTAGGCAGTCATGCTCCATTGGCTCTATCTTTCTGAGAAGTGCAAGCCATGAAGCTTACAGGAAGGGAGGGTTGTAATTAGGAACTCCTTCCAACCCACTGGAGTCCTCCCTGTACCTATCTGTGTAACTGGTTAACCATTCAGTCATAAAGGATGCTTTAATAACACTTTACATATTCTAATTCCATAGGAAATTATCATAGTAATAGATGATTCTTCAGGAGAGCAAACTCACAATGCAAGCAGTTCAAATCAGCATACAATTTCACACTCAAGTTGTACTTTTTAGATTAAAATTGCAGTATCTGTATTTCTCAGGTCAACATAAACTGTAACTCCTGTGTAATTACATGCCAAGAATACAGTAATTATATGCTCAGTATCTAACTTAAAGTAGCAGGATTAAAACTGTAGTTCAGATATGACTCTCTGTACCACATGTTGGTAACAGTTCTTGGCTAAATTGCATGTTGTGTCCTACAGACGTTTCAAACAGTTTTGTCATATAATATAAATATTTTAATATATGTATTGAAATTAAATGATTCAGGTAAAGAAATTATTTCTATTTTCATCATATCAACATCTTTAACTTTTGGTGATAGATTAATAAATGAGTAAATTTCAGCAATTAAAAAATGTGTAAAACAGCCAATCCATCAAACCAAGGAAAACACCTCAAGATCATGGGAATGTAATTAAATAAATGCATTTACCCTACCAAAATATCTTCACCTTTGTAAGGGGAAAAACATGTTTTCCAGAAAAACTTTATAGAAAATAATTACAATATGTTCTTTCAAATAATTGTGAACTGTTTTTGCTTAGTCCACCTTGTACATAAAATGCTACCATATGTAAAGTGTACTTCATGTTCATTGATAAAGATCATCTCAATTTATTTGAGCAATAAATAAGTTTTACATAAATGTCATTGAAAAGTGCACCTTATGTAGTTACCCTTCTCATTTACTATTAAGGAAATAATCATCACAGAAAGTACAATCCACATTCTGTTTGTGGTGAAGAAATCTGTTATGTCCTGTAAATCTATATTTTTCTAGTCACATCCCCCCCTTCACTCTCACTCTATCTCTGTCTTCTTTCCTTTCATGCAGTCAACTTCCAGACTAATGAAGAATTGGAGGATAATTTCAGAGAAGCAAAGAACTTCTAAAAACTAATACATCATTGAAGATAAAATGTTTACATACTTAATTTACGCTGTAGAAGAAACTTAAAACAGAATAGTACTGGATATGGGGATTTTAAATGTACCTCATCAATTCTTTCACTATTAAGTTGAGCCCAAGTAGTAATTCTCGATAGTAATGAAACAAGATATATTTAAATTCTGCACTTTTATCATTTTGATATGTTTATAGGAGCCATTCTGAATTTTCCATTCCTATTACATTAGCTACATATGGTTGTGGACTTTAGAGAAAGGTTCTCATACATCTTTTGAGGGAGTTTTCATGCTTTGATTTAGACAAGTAAACATATATCTTTATTTTCCAGACAACATTAAACAAATCTACTTTCACAAGTGCTGCTGGTGACTAAAGAAGGAAAAGTACTGGATAAAAGTTCTAATCAGGTATCCACCATTGTAGAGCTCCCCTGAGCAAGAGCTGAGCAAGAACAGCTGCCCAGTCCACGTCAGGTAAACTAGGGAACTTGCTAAAACACCCCCTAGTGCTGGGAAATTCATTACTAAAATGCAGTAATCATCTTGCAGAAGTACCAGCAGATTGCACACATTACCTCCTGCAGATTGAAGTGGGAATAACTAAAAGGAAAGGAGTAATGATGGTTGGGGGAAATTGAATTTTCATGGCACTTATCTTCTGTGTCATTCTATTTGCATGAGAACAATGTTAGCCACAGACATTACAGGACCCTAATGACAACAGGAGCTTCTCCCCATGGGCAGGAGCCAGGATGGGTGTTGATGAAACCAATCTATCAATGAGATTTTAAATGGTGCGATAGTCCTTGCCTTGCTCTGAGCCTGTGTGGGTGGGCCTTCCATCTAAGAAGAGAAGAAATTAAGAATGATGACTTGAGAGAGTTCAAAGCACACTTGCCTCTCTGTCAGCTGGCCCTTAATGATAACGTACTACTGCTTTCCTTAAAGAGCTTCATGTCTTATTCAGGGTAAATGGTGAAAATGTGGCATTTTAGAAGCCATGATGTGTTTTTCTATTGATGCTGTCAGTGTGACCAGCCGCTAAAGGAAGAGTTGTTTGTCAGTTCCCATTCTCTTCAGTGATTCATCAAACAGTGGCAGTTCATGCATGCAGCATCAGAAGTGGAATAAATAACTTAACAGCTCCACACTGAATACTCACATATTTTATTAAGCTGCCACCAACCCTGGGGCAATTCAGCATGTCAGAAGACAAACTCTTCTGGGGGAGTCTCTTAGCACATACTTTTAGTTATAAGCTGATACTACTACAAGTATTTATTATCTAAGATAATGAAAAACATCTCGAGTTGCAAAAGCTAGAGGTGCAATTTATTCCTTGGCCTTATTCTTTATACCATAAGCAAACTAGTAAGGATATTCATTATTAATGCATTAACATGTAAACCATTCTTTTCTTCAAAGAATTCAACTATCTCCTGCAATATCCCAAATTACATAGCATTAATTCAGCTCATATTGTAAACTGTTTCCCACAACACTGGCCTACAGTGGGACATTCTCTAAGTCATAAATACTTAAGGGCAAGGTCATTTCCCATCAAGGTTGCATTGACCAATGTATTCACTGAGAGAAGTTCTACTAACCACTTTTGGTTACCAGTAAGCTCTACCCAAGATGGGATTCAGGGTTTCACAGGTTCTGGCTTATGTCCAAACTCATACACTGCGATCAGACAACTTGAATCTCCTTCAAAGTTTTCACTGTTAATCTTTTTTTACCCCTGTATTTACCTGTAGGAGAACAGTACTAGAGCATACATTTTGTTACTGTATTTAGGGACTAGGAGACTTGAATGAAGTTAATTTCATGATGAGCGTGTTGAGTGGGAGTTTTTATATTCCTCTTCTCCCTTTATTTTAAAAAATAAAATAACTGAATTATAAAGCCCTAGGCTGAAAAAGCAGGGGCAATAAAGGCTATATTTTAGGATTTCTACATACTGCTACCATCTAACTTCCACAACTCCCCTGAGAATTTTAGTAAATATGCATGCACTAAAATTTAATATCTAAGTAGCAATGTTTGCCTCCCAGAATCAAATAGAGGTAATCTCTAATTCAGAAACAATCTATGTCCTAGGCACTCATTTAGTATTGGTTTTAGAAGAGAGAAAGAAATTTTCTTATAACTAAAAGTTCAACGTCAGCCTAAAGCATAGTGAAACAAATGTTCAAATTAATTCACCATCAGCATGGCAAAGAACCAGGAGCACACAGGTTCTTATTAATTACTAACAAGTCCCCACCCCATTGACTCCAGCAGTTATGGTGACTACCATATCCTTTTCAATGGCAGTAGAGCAGATGTATAAAGAATTGTTCTGTTCCTACACAGAAAGAAAAACAATCTCTAAATATAAACTTGTTACAAGTGTCTTTCTTTGGAACATCAATCTGGAATTTTGAGAATCATTAAACTACCATAATGAAATAATATGAGACTTTTGGCTCAGGACATTGAAGTTAAATATAGTAGACACTGAGAACACTCAGTTTTAAGACTTTTCAACCTTTTAATTATATGTGCCCCTAAATATATTTGGGAATGCTATTTGTTAAGTGTATAATCTCTTGGAAAATAAGTTAGAAGAAAACTAAATTATTTGCTGATTCTGTTAGTGGCTAAAAATTAATAAGCCAAGGAAGAATAAAAAAAACAGATGTTAGGTTGTTGTCATCTGAAGGGATTATAAGTGGCATAACCATATAACCATATAATTCTCAATATGCATCTGAAACATTTGGAAGGGTTATAACAACATGTATTACCGGACTTAACCCCAGAGTGTCTGATTAAGATGGTGTGATGACCAAGAATTTGTATTTTTAACAAGTTTTCAAGTGGTGTTGATACTACTGGTGTGGGAAGCCTACTTTGGAAAATACCATATAGAGGAAAGAGTACAAACATTAGAGAGAGAAGGACTTTATCAAAATCATGGAATTTATATTTCTCCTCAGTAGGTAGTTTAATCCTGATTTCTAATGATTATATAAAAAGGAATAATAAGTACCAGCATAAATTTGTAAAGATTAAATGAGGTACCACTTATTTACTATTTTGCTTAAGTTAAATGTCTGTAATTATACAGGAGCTTAACAATATTAAGAATTTATTTCACCAGGAATACTGAAATTTAAAAATTGTTATAATTCCTCACAGCAACCTACGATAGGAGAATTATCTTGCCACTGAATTTCAAGTAACCAATATGTGATAATTGGTTGAACTAATAATGGTTTTATAGTGTCATAGGTACATCACACATTAACAATGCAATCAGAGAGTGAATGAAGAACAAACTGATACTTAGGATTCAATTAAATTGGCACTGACATCTATTTAATTGGGGAAGATATATAAAATGTTTTATATGCATCAATATACAATCATATAGTATACCACATGATGTAAAATCAAATCAAATCTGACTGCATTTCCAATAGACTTTTAACTTACATGACCCTTCTTTGACTCATTTTCAAATGGAGCCTACTTATCACCATCTCCAACAAACCATAAGGACACAATTTAAGATTGTACTGAAGAAAAATTATAGGAAGAAAAACTGGTGATCTTCACACCATGTTGTTTATCTTCTATGTTTTCAATGGTTATGATTCCTTTTATTGTTTGAAGTAGAAGTACAATTAAAACTAAAATTATGCTGTGTATTATATTGGGGCAGGTAATAATACAAGGACTATTGAAAGGATTTAGTTAACTGAAATCATGTGGCTGTTGTAGGAGAAATCATGGGCAACAGTGTTAGATGCATGTATGACAGAGTGGAACTGACCATTTAAGATGAGTGTGGCCAAAATGTGGATAGCAGATGTAAAACAGTCCAGAGAAGATGCAGTTGAGCCAGTTAGGTGAGAACATCTAGACTTGGGTGATAAGGTGGAGGCAGAAAAAAAAAAGATCAACTGAAAAAATAGCTGAAAAAAAAGCCACATTGGTAGGTTATACTGATGCTTTGCATGTAAAAGAAGGAATACAGTGGGGTATGACAAGAAAGTTATTGATGTAGGACAGATGAGGTTGGACAACCGAGGAATTTTCAGGAAGCAGGTTTCAGTCCAGAGGGTGCTGATGCCTAAAATTCTCTGGACCTCCAGTCTGGAAATTCTTTTAGATTTATACTCAGTGGATGGTTACATGGCAGTAGGTGGGAACAGTTATTCTTTGTCCCATATTCTTAGGCTCAACAGAGGTTTCACAAGTTTTGTCTGCAAACCTGGCATTTACAAGAAGAGGAATTTACAAACCACAATGCTCTCTGTAGAAATTTTTGCTGATATCCTGTTCATACCCTTTATAAAAATATTTCTGACAAGAAGAGAAGCTTAATATGGTAAGGTCTTTGGGGGTGGTGGTACCTGGTCTGCTTCATTATGAGTTCAGTCTGGGAAATTCTGAGGTGAAGAACTTCTGAGAAAAAGAGAGGAGATGGAAGTGGGCAATGGGTTACAGGGGTAGAACTCACTAAGGAGGTCTGGACTGGAGACTGAAATTTCCACTCTCTAGAAAAAGTGGCAATGAAAGCAGATGAGAATTCCCAAGCAAGAAGGGCAGAGATCCACAGATTTTAAATTGAGTTGGTTTGAAATGAGTCCAAGAAAGAGATCAGGGAGGTAGAAGGACAGCAAGAATGTGCTGGGTCATAAAAAGCAAAAAAAAAAAAAAAAGGGTATTATGGAGGAAAATGTGGTAGAATAAAAATTTCATATGCTTCTGAGAGGTCAAAATGAAGACTGAAAAATGTGCAAGGAGTTTAATGTAGAGGTAAGTAGTGACTTTCATGAATTTTAGTAATTAGAATTACACCTGGATCCAGAGCAGAATGGTAGTTATCTATTAAACAGCTATATTACTTTTCTACTGCTATTGCTATAAATTGTCACAATTTATCAGCTTAAACAATACAAAGTTACTATCATACAAATCCATAGAATTTGCATGGGTCTCACTGGGCTAAACTCAAGGGGTTGGCAGGTTTCTGTAGGCTCCATGGGAGGGTGTGTTCCCTTGTCCAGCTGCTAAAGAGCCACTTGCATTCTCCATTCTCCATTTACAACTAGCAAAAGTCATTGAAATCCTTCTCAAGATGACATTGACCTCCTCTTCTGCTTCCCTCTTTCAATTTGAAAGGTCCTGAGATTACACTGAGTCTATTTGGATAATGCAAGATAACCTCCTTATTGGAAAGTCAGTTGATTAACCAAATTTATCACTGTTACTATATAATCTAACATATTCACAGGAGAGGGGAAATAGAACATGGCACCTTTGACATGCCTTCTGCACCATGTCCATCTCGAATATTTTGGGCACTGACCGTATGCCTAAGACTCTTCCTTACTATTTTTAAAAAAAAGTATTTTTAAAACACTTCAAGGAGAGATTTCATTAGGCATACCTTATTATCTGATTGCTCTTTGTACTATTTATTATTTCTGGATTATGTCTTCAATTTCGTGTTAACACAAGATGAAAGAAAACCTAAGTCTCAAGGAGATTCTTTATGTGTATTGCTTCAAATGAAAACTTACTAAGGAATCATAGTATAGAGTATGTTCTCACAAGTTTTTGTTTGTTTGATTCCATTTTATTTTTTCCCAATCTACTAAGAAGAAAATGTTCTGCTGCTTTCTCATATCTGAAGGGCTGTCAAGAAGAAGAAGTAAACTTGACCCATATCGCTTATGTGGCAGAATTAGAATCAAGTGTGTATAGGCGAGGAGGCCATTTTCTGCTAAAATAAGAAAGGTCCTACTAAATATTAGAATTGCCTCAAAATAGAATGGTTTGCTTTGTGAGAGATGCCTGTCTTGTAAGTATCCAAGCAGAGGGAAGAGAAGGGCTACCATCCCAAGTCTAGACAGGAATGTGAAAATCATGTTTAGTGCAAAATTGGATTGAGTCATATCAAATTTCTCTCAATACACAGTATATAGATTTAACTTAGATGTGATCTATACCATGAAAATACAGACCTGATTTTTTTTGTGTTACAACTTCTCATAAATTTGAGAGTGAAGGGTTACTTACATTCATTTACTATTGAGACTCTGTCGCCCATCTGGCTACCCCTCATTATTTAAATGTCCTATGCATGTTATGGGAGACTAGGAAGTCAACTGTGGCCAAAGAAAGACATTGTTCTAGTCTCCAGTGCTTGAAAATCCATAAAGATGAATTCGATTTCAGAAACTATGCACTATTCCAGGCTCATTCTGTTTGCACAGTCACAATGGTAACTACAGGGAATGATCTCTGCTGCAAATACTTGGAAGACTGGTGAAAGAAAAATTGGATTTCTCAATTCACTTAATGACCACATTTCATGGATGGAAAATAGTTTACCCATGAAATGAATTTTGACAAAACTACAATCCACTGAACTTGACTTAAGAAAAAAATAAAAAATCTGAATACATATATAACAAGTAAAGAGACTGAATTATTTTCTCCCTTTTTTTTTTTTTTTTTAGTACTGGGAATGGAACCTAGCAGCACTCAACCACTGAGCTACATTTGCATCCCTTTTTTTATATTTTATTTAGAGCCAGTGTCTCACTGAGTTCTTATGATCTTGCTAATTTGCTAAGGCTGGCTTTGAACTCACAATCCCACTGCCTCAATGCCTCCTGAGTCACTGGGATTAGAGGCATATGACACTGTGCCCAGTGATACTGAATTCTTAACCAAAATAAATTTCCAACAAAGAAATATCTAGGCCAATGGAGCATCACCTGATAAGATCACCAAACGCTTAAAGGAGATTTCATACCAATTCTTTAGTACCTCTTCCAAACCTGGAAAAAAGAAACATTTCCCAAATTTTTTACAGGCCAAAATGCCTGTGACAACCAAACAAGACATCACAGATATGAAGACTACAAAATATTACTTGTGAATATAAATGAAAAGATCCTCAAGAAAATTCTACCAAACCAAATACTGGAATATATGAAAACTATTATACCAAGTGTGGTTTCTTCCAGGAAAGCAAGGGTTATTTCTACATAGGAAAGTCAACCAACCTAACACTAATTTGCCAGAATCCAATACCCTTTCATATCAAAAACATTGAGGAAACAAGGAAAACAAAAGAACTTCTTAACCTGATAAAGCCAACTAGGAAAATCCCACAGCTAATGTCATATTTAATATGAAAATTTCCTATTTCATATGAAAATTGACTCCTATTAAAAACTCCTATTAAAAAAATGTGACATTTCCCCCTAAGATCCAGAGCAAGATAAGGATGGCTGGTTTCATCACTTCTACTTTACTGGGTGTTCTAGCCTAGCCAGGGCAATTAGGCAGGAAAATGAAAAAGAGTAGAATAAAAGATGTGATTGTGGCTATAACAAATTTTAGGAGATATACATATTCATGAAAATATTAGAACAAAAGTGCTTAGCAAGATAGTAGAATACAAGATAAAACTGGACAATCAGAAAATAAAATTAAACAAGTGTTATTTATAATTATATGAAATAATGAAATGTTTAAGGAATGAATTTAACAAATGAAATGTTAAGATTTGTACACTGAAAATTATAAAACATCACTAAAAAGAATAAAAGAAGACCTAAGCTGGGCGTGGTGGCACACACCTGTAATCCCAGCACTTGGGAGACTGAGGCAGGAGGATTGCGAGTTCAAAGCCAGCCTCAGCAACTTTGCAAGGCCGTAAGCAACTCAGTGAGACCCTGTCTCTAAATAAAATACAAAATAGGGCTGGGGATGTGGCTCAGCGGTGGAGTGCCAATGAGTTCAATCCCCAGTACCAAAAAAAAAAAGACCTAAGTAAATGGAATGGTATTCTGCATTCAAGGATTGGAAGACAGCATTTTAAAGGTGATAATATTCCCCAAATTGAGTACAATCTCTATAAAATTTCCGGCTAACATTTTCTTAGAAATTGAAAAGCTGCTCCTTAAACTCATATGGAAATATGAGACACAAAAGAGCCAAAGCAATATTGAAAAAGAAGGCAAAAATAAATGATCCAGACTTTTCAATTTCAATACTTACTACAGTCTATAATAATCAGAATGGAAGGATTTGTGCATAAAAGGAAACTTGTCAAAGAATAGTGTACAATTAAGAATTCAGAAATGAAACCTTACATTAACGGTTATCTGATAATAGACAATGGTGCAAAGACAAATCAGTGGAAGAAAGAAAAGTCTTTTCAACATAATGGTGTCAGTACAACTGAAAATCAACATGAATGACATTGGGTCCATACCTCACACCATATTAAAAAAACAAAACAAAACTTCAGAATGAATCACAATTTAAACTATGAGACCCTTAGAAGAAAACACAGAAGTAAATCTTCTTGGCCTTGGATTTAACAATAGTTTCCTAGATATGACAACAAAAGTTCAAGAGGATGTATGAATGAAGGGATAGACAGACAGACATAGAACTTCCAAATATGAATGTTTGTGCTGCATGTAATTCCATCCACCAAGTACACAGAATGGGAAAAAATATTTACAAATTATATATCTTATAATATAGTTGAATCTAAAATACACACAGAACAATTATAATTAATAATAAAAAGACGACTCAAAAAATAGCAAAGGATTTGAACATTTTTTTTCAGAAAGCATAAAAAAGGATTGATAAGCACATGAAAATATGCTCAGTATCATTACTAATTAGGGAACACAAATCCAAGCCAAATGAGATACTGCTCACACCCACTAAAACAGAAGTTCGAATTTTTGAAAAGTGAATAATGATACTGGTTGGCAAGGATATGGAAAAACCAAAACTTCCATAGATTGTTGGTTAATGTGTAAAATTACCCAGCTTCATTGGATAACAGCATAGCAATTTCATCTAAAGTCAAGCAGAATTAGTATACAACTCAGCAATTTCACTTTAGAGTCTAACAGAATTGAAAATATATGTCCAAACAAAAACTTGCATATAAATACTCAGAGAAGCATTATTTAATTAGTCAAAAGTAAAAATGCATAAAATGTCCACCAACTGGAAATGAATAAACACAATGTGGTATATCATGCAATGGAATATTTACCAGTCTTATAAAGGAATGAAGTAGTGATCCATGTGCTACAATATGGAAGAATTTTTAAAGCATGCTAATTTTATAACACCACACATTGAACAACACCATTAATACAAAATGTCCAGAATAGGAAAATCCATAGATACTGAAAGTACGTCAGCTTGGTTGTCAGAAGCTGGGACCAGAGTGAATGGTGAGTGATTGCTACTGGATATAGGTTTTCTTTCTAGGTAAAGAAAATATTCAAAAATTAGATAACAGCAATGATTATACAACTGTGAATACAATATAAGTACTGAAATATATATTTTAAGGGGTTGAATTTTATGGTATGTAAATATTATCTAATTAAGTTGTAAAAATTCCATGGTACAGAGAGTGGTATTAACACCAAATTTCTATACATTTGGTAAAGGAAATGTATCACATTAAAGTTCCAGAGAAGTGCTTTTCAACATATAATATGCATACAATAATCTGGGATCTAGTTAAAATGAAGATTTATATCCAGTGGGTCTAGGGTAAGATCTGATATTTTGTACCTGTTGCAAGCTGACAGGTGACAGAGATGTGAGTTGGTCACAAAGCACAATTTGAGAAGGAAGGTCCTTTACTGGCACTTTGCAATTAGGGTGACCACATCTATGTGTGGCTGTTGGGTATTAAAATGTGATTTGTTCAAAGTAATATGTTACAAGTATAAGTCCAATACCCAGGTGGCTTTTTAGTATTGAAATGTGGTTTGTTCCAATTAATATGTGATGCATATATGCTCTAGATTTCAAAGATTTATTATGAAAAAAATAATTGATGTTCCTTTAATGATAATTTATACTGATTACATATTGATATAAAATTGTAGATTTTGGGTCATAATATTATTAATTTCATCTGTTTCTTTTGTCTTATTAGTATAGCTCTTAGATAATTTAAAATTATTTATGTGATTTACCCTCTACTTCTGTTACGCAATTACTGTAGAGGGATTTCTAAGTATCAGCAAACTGTGTGGCCATCAATGATGTAACATTATCAGTATGAAGAAGATTCTGAATTTTCCACAGCTGTGAATAGGCAGTCCCCAAACTTGTAGCAAAGATGTGCCCTTGCAGAAAGAATATAATGGATAAGCAACAGGAATAGGTTCAAAATAATGTTGTAAAATAATACTAAGAAACACTATCAAATGCAGAAGAGCAGAAGGAAATTGTTGAAAACGCATGTCTTTAAATAATGTAGAAGAGCTGAGGACTGTGATTAAAGTTACCGAAGCTGGAAGTGTGTAATAATGAATAACAAAGACACTGGGTTGAACTCTCATGAGCCAGACTACATGAAAACCAAGAGGATGGACCTGTTGAAAGGTAAATTTTACATATACACACTGTAGAAAGTATAATTAATATTGCTTCATTCTTCAACCTTGCCTAAATATGCCATTTGCAATTTCAAATTATGTTAGAAGAAAATACCATTGTTTTGTCCTGAGCTAGGCACAGAACTTAATGAATTTGTTTCTGTGATTTAAAGATGTGTTGGGTATTTATATCAGTAAGTGAGTTTAAAAGAAAAATACTTAGGCACAGACACAAATTTAGTGAGAGAGAGCCTGAACAAAAAAAAAAAAAAAAATCAACTTGTAGTTTATAATATATGTTGACATACAGCTGTCCACAGAAATTTATACTACAGATCATAAAAAGAAAGCTCACAAAGCATTCATCCTGGCAAAGATTTCATCTTACTTCTCTATTCATCTCCCTGGGAATAAAAAACATCTTGCTTAGATGAAGAACACCTATTTATCACTAATGCCCAGGTAAACAGTCATTTTATTTCAATGGCATTTTAAAAATTCCCTCAGCATGATCAACTAGGTGTACATATAATGTTTATTCTTTTTTTAAAATTTTGTTTTAATTTTATTAAAAATAAAATATTCTTTTGAGGATAATGGATTATTAAAGGAAAGAATAACTAACTGCCAAACTGGAAATTTTATTTTAGTCTTGACACTAAAATACTTCTTTGTTGATTCTTTCCTTTTGTTCAAGAGAGAGTTCTAGGTTTATACTTGAGAGTTCCTTTTAAAGCAGTGTCACTTCTGATAACAAAATTATGATAATGCAATTTGATTTTGATTGGAAGAATAAACTCTGTGCTATAAAACTCAATTATACTTTCAGGTCTAACTAGTAACTATGTCATAAAAGCTTCTGTTCCTAGAATAAATTAAACTTGACTTTCACGTGGTCAAATCTTTCCAACCAAAGATCACAAATAATTTTCTTTCCCTAAAACATTTTACCATAGATTCATATCTACTTTTGTTTTGTTCACATTGCTTTATAATAAAAAACAAATTGGAAAAAAATTTCACTTCAAAATTTCATTTATGTAGTGAAAAGGTGAGTTTTTAATTTATCAAGATTTTTTAGCTCAGCTTTTGAAGCATGACTATTTATAGATATTCTTCTATTTTTCTTGGCATGGGAAAAATGGGCTATCTCACTTTTGGGGGGTAGACATTTCATTCAACAATCTTCTCTTTCCCAACGTGTAAATGATACAGAAAAGAACTACTGCCCAAGATAAAATGTTCTTCCTAACCTTCAGAGGTTTCTTTTTTAAGGTAATAAGATTAGAAAAAATATTCCCAAACATGAATGAATAAATGAGAAATCTCAAGTTACTCATATTTTTCCACAGGTTACTATAAAAGAATTTTTCTTTTGTTCTCAATGCAAATGGTCATTGGTTCATTTTCTCTCACCGGGGACAGTTATGTCACATCTCTTGACTAATACGCATGCATTTTCCACTAAAAGACATTTTAACTGAGAGCTGTCACATCCGTCATCTCCACCCGGGTTGGTTAAAAATTTTATCTGCCGTCTTGAATTAATTTCAGCTTGCCTGAGCCCAGCAGGGGAGTTTTGAGTGGTTCAGTTAAATTCTTCATTTTAAAAGAACATTGCAGCTCCCTATTTAGAGTTTTCCTCCACATCTAATTTTTGTTTCACATCACAGAAACAACGATATAATTATATGTCCACTGGAAAGGAAAAAATCATGAACAAAAAATAAAACAATCACCCAACATGTTCCTGTAGATGCACATATTTTTGTTTTGCATTTTTTCATCAATTTCTGTTATTTTACCAATTTACAATAGCCTTGACTAAATAGAACACAATAAAGAAGTATATATGCAGAATAAAAAGAAAAAACAATTGAGAACCACAGCACTACAACAGAATCACAAAAGGGAAAAAAAACAACTAAAATAAGAATAAGACCTCATCACAACAATATTTAATATAGATCACATTTGAGACAAGACCGAATGGACCCAAGTCAATTGAAAGCTGCTGTTCAACAGTTTGCTTTCCAGGCAACCAACATGAATATTGGAAGGTGAGGAAGTTCAAGCTGTGAGTTGGATGGGAGAGAAGGTCCAAGCTGACTAATGCCAACAGAGGCAGCTAAACCTCTACAAGCTACTACTGACCTTCAGGAACAAAAATCCCACTTGACAAGTACTGAACTCAGTGGACTTACTGAGTTACTGAACAGTGTGGACTTATTGTTTAGGAGTTGAGCATTTTAAGCATGGAGATACCTACTATGAAAGCTTAGTAAATGTGGACAGTAGTTGCTCAATCCAGGGTCACTTGTCTACATTAAATACTATTACATGTAGATGTCTGCATGGTACCATTAAAATCACTTTGTCTCCAAGCTTTCAATTAAGGGGCTTTATTTAGTACTGATGTTGATATCTTAAGTCAAAAGGAGTCAACATAAACACTGTTGTGTAATTCTAACACTGAACTTTCTTAAACATTCTGTCAAAAATGTCAGAGGAAGAAGATTCAGTATATGTGTTTACTGTTTTTTTAATCATGCTCGAGGAAATTGTACCTTTTAATTAAGCATAATTGACAGTTTAAATTTATCTGTTAGGTTTATTTTGTTAACTCTATGTTATGAAATAGAATCAATATTATGTTTCATATTTAGGGACATTTTTTATATAATGGTATTTAATATTGGTAAAATATCATTTGATATGATTTGTCTTTGTGCCTGTACTCTTTAGAAAAAAAAAATTGTGAACACTGCAATATTAGTAATTTCTCCTGTGCTTCAGCCTGTCCTCATTTATTATTGTATTAAAAGTGGAGTGATAAGGAAAGAGAGCATGAGAAAATGACTACGTAATATTTCTTGCTATACCTTATGATAACTTTAGGAGAAATAAAGACTAAGAAGTTTAGGTAGTTTTTCTTTCCTGTTAAATGATGGTTGAGAATAGACAGAAGCAAAATTTTTCATCAGATCTTATCAGAAGACCTCCCTTCTCCAGTGCAAACAGGATCAGGAAAACACGTCTTCTGCAAAAGCAGGCGAAGCGGTGTCGAGTTATTAAAATCCTTTTAATCAATAGGAATGATGAAAGCAACTAAATCAAAAGTAGTAACAAAAGTAGTTGACTGCAAAGTCACCAGGCAAACGTTAAAGCACGAAGCAAAAAAGTATTCCAAACCTATATCCTTTAAAATTTACCAATGCAGCCATCTGGCAAGTTTACTGCTATTATTACAAATTCTTATTTAAATGATAATAAAATCACTTGCTGACAGGAAATTAGTCATGCAAGGACCTGCAGATGCACTGCCTTCTGCCCAGGCCCTGGAACTCTGCTTGCAAAGTTCAAGGCTACTCATTTGCTCAAACTGCATGGGGTAGTGAAATGATGACAGCTTGAAGTTCTTCAAGGTATCCCCAAATTCAACAGATCTTTTGTAACTTTTAGGGAAATTTATATATGTGGAAGAGAATGTGTATTTATAAATGTCAGAGTTGCTCCCTAAATCTCTTATCTGCTTTTTGTCATGACTAATAGTTGAAAATCCAAAAAAAAAAAAAAAGACACATAGGTCTGTATAACTTTTGCACAAATTCTTGGCACAATAAAATTAGAGAGAACTGCAATATGAAGTAGTGTTATATTAAAATTTCATTTTGATATTAAAGAATTATTTTGAATATATATCATGGGAAAGTACATAAGAAAAACATTATGCCATATACAGGAAATATTTCTATGAAACTGAGTATTGTGGTAAATTAAAATTTGTTTTTGAAAGTTCTTATACAGTGAAAAGTTGATATACGGTGAAACTGAGCATTTCATCTTATGAATACCATGCCTAATCCTAAAACATCAATATTAATACTAACAATACCTACTATATATTAAACACATTACAGCAAGAGAAAAGCACTCAAAATAATTAACTACCTCTCTACCATAATTAACTCTATGGGCACCTGTACTCTCTTTTTATAGATGAAGATATTGAGCCTCAGTCAAAGTAAATAACACATCCAAAGTCACAGAACTTATAAATACTAAAAGTAGCAATCAGTGTCCTCCGACTCAAAGCCAAAAAGAATTGATGAAAGATACCACAGCTAGTCAACCAGAGTTTGTAAACCTACCTAAGCCATAGTTTAGTAAATAAGGAAAAGAAAGCTACTAGCTATGCTTCTTGTTGGATAAAAAGAAAATTCCCAGTACAAAGAGGTATGCATTTCATATAAACCAGATAGGAGCCCACAATATATAAGTTTACAAAACATTGGCTGCATTTCAAATGTATGAATGCCAGAATTCATGCTTTTACTTTAATAAATTTGACTAATTACTTTTTGCAATTGAATATTTCAGGGAGAGATAATGTAACAATCAGTCATCTTATTTATAATTCTCTATGTACTGAAGGTAATGCTTACTGATAGGTTGTGAGGTGAATCAGGCTTTGTCAATAGGATAATCAAAATGATGATTAATCTTGTTTTAACTGAGCCCCTCTCCCATTTGATTCTAAAATGGGGTGAAAAAAAATTTTTTTATCAACCAACACTGTACAAGGATGTCTACCATTTGCCTACAAGCTGTGTTTAGCTCTTATGCATGCAGTAATGAACTGCTTCTGACAGAGGCACTGTCCTTACCCCTTGCTCCCCGCCCCCTGCGTCTATTTAAATTCAAACATGCACAGCTCATGTATAAGCAAACAGGTGCAGGGATCAGGGGCTGCCAAACCCTGAGCAGGCAGGAGGTACAAGTGTATCTCGCTGATTGTGGCACGCTGCTGATAGAAGACGACAAGGTCAGACAATGGGGAGGGTCAGTAGGTGGCTCTTTGATTTCTCAGGCTTCCTGACATGGCAGCAGGCTGAGAGTTTATAGCTTGTAGAAGAGCAAATGTCTTCTGCACTACAACATTTAAGTAACAGGAATGAAATTTGTAGATGGCTTGAGCACTGGCAGTTTAAGTGTGCATTCTAATCACTACCTTCAGTATGTAAGTGCATGAGAGTATTGCTTCAGAAACTCAGAGAGTAAGAGTTCAATACACTGCCCTTCCTTCCTCTGGATGTTCATTGAAGAAACAGTTATCATCCTGCACACACAAATCAATAAGCATTCTATTTGATTTTTAAATTATTTTTAGCAATGAGAGGTATTAATTTTAAAAAATTGCATCACATTGTTAACTGTGATAGAAAATAGCTCAGATTCCATCAACATCTCAATTGACACAAGTTTATGCCATATTTATTTCAAGTCACTCTGTCAATTATCTCATTCATTTGATGTGTGGGAGAAAGAGAAAATAACACACTTAAACCAAGAAAAGTGCTGCCTTCATAAGTTTAATTTTAAAAGATCCATTGTGGTTCTAGCTTGCCTCCTTTTTAGACTAGAGGGGAATATTGTGAAATGTGCAAAATCTTAAGCAATATTGTATTATCATTTTAAAATAATGTTGCACTTAACTTTATAAACCTATTTAGTTTTGATTTTTATGACTGAACCACATAAAAAACAAACACAAGTATATGAACTAAAATACAGTAGTTCTTGCAGAAATTAGCTATAAGAAACCATCCTTGAAAATATAAATTTTTGTAACCAAAGCAGAGCTAGGTAAATGTTCAATTTTCAGACAAGTTTCTCTAGAATAGAATTTATCCTATTTTAAAAAACACTTTTAAAAAGCTTATGAATCACTTTTACTTGGAAATTGTGTACCTTCAACTTTGACTCCCATAGGGTCTGAAAAATGCAGTCTCCACATGATCCCACAGAGCACTTTCCTGGGCACACTGACCACTCACTGTCTACCTACTGTGGAGGCTAAAGCTTCTATTCATTTTCAGTTCAAATCTAAGTGCCTTCATTATGCCTAATATTAACATTTAAATTCAAATAGGAAAAGATAAATGTGCTACAGCCACTAACAGCTTCCTATCATAACCCATATTTTTACATTTAGAGAGAGTAAAAAAGACAAAACAAATGATCAGAGAGATAGCAACCCTTCATTTTTGTCATCATGCTTCCATTGGTCAAGTCATTAATAATTATTAATGATCTCTGATATTTGAGGCCTGAAGACTTAATTACATCCATGTTTATTCCAAAACCAGGTATCTTGCAATTGATAAAATTCTTACTCGTACTTCCTTCCCCCAGGTGGCATTTTATACTTCCTAAAAATTTGTGATGCTACTTCACATTAGAATGTTATAGCCATATCACTTATCTAACTTTTCATGTGTAGAATCTGCTCAACTATGAATATATTTGATCCAATAATTCCTTGGAAATTCAAGATTTAAATAATCATTGTGAATCTTGTTTTCTTTTAAAAGAAAGTGATATATACATATGTATATATATATACATATATGTCATGTATATATGCACATGTATATTTATGTGTAGTCTGGACAAATCAAAAAGTATATCTTAACCAGAACATACTGGGAAAAAGAAGAAATTTGTGAGATGTAACATGCTTTCAAGAAATTTAAAAATTTTTAGAGAATCAAGATGTCCACAAATTAAACTCATTAGGAAAAAAAATATGATTCTCAAGAGTTAAATTATGTGGAACAGACTGTGAGCACAATAGGAATTTGTAAGATGGAAGGATAATTTTGAGGTGAATGTGTAGGACAGTAGGACTTGTTGAAGGAAATGCCATTTAATTTTCATCATGGGTCACATTGGTGAAGGAAAGAAAGGGGAAGATAAACTTGCTTAACAAGTAAGAAAAGCCACAGACTCAGAAATAAACATTAACATCAGTGAGCTTAAGGGGTTTGTCTATACAGAGAAAACATTCCTGCGTAGGGAAGATTGTGTTAATAAGAAAGCATCAGCTCATGTATGGCATTGACAGTCAATAATTTAAGGTTGCTTTTTCTTTTTAAATAATCTGGCAGATAACACACTTGGAAAACACCAAAGTCATGAATAAAGTAAATATTTAGATTGAATTATCAATAACTTTACAGGGTGGAAAGGAGCAGGAAGAAGTCTAGAAGTGGCATGCTGTCCATGCTTCTAGGAATAGTCTGAATGTCACAGGAGGGCATAAATGGTGAAAATGAAAAAAAAAATGGTGAAAATTATGAATGTCAGACAAATTCTATAAGAAATCCAAATTGAAATCCAAGAATTAGCAAAAATATGCACTACTGTGTTCAGGTGTGGGTTGCATTCTTTATTTGAGTTAAAACAAATATGTCTTCATATCATGAGTAATATCTTGTGTATTAAACACAACTGAGAAAAGTGCCAATATGTTGTACTGATTTTATAGTAGATATGAGACATAAAGTGAAGTCTGGAACTTTAAATAAAGCAATGACCATTGGTATGTGAATTACATCTCAATAAAGCTGGTGTCTTGAATGTTGGTGTCTGGTTGATGAATTGGAAAATGGTTAAAAAGCTATATAGCTGATGTTTGTTTGCTGGCTTGCTTGCTTGCTTGTGGTAAGACACACAGAGGCCAGATTCAAATCTGGATTCTCTGGGTTTCAGACAGTGTAATCTTACATGAGTTACCTCCTTTCTCCTGATCTTAGTCATCTTGTTTTCCATTTACAGAGTGACTGCTAGTGGGGAGACTCTGTGCAAAGGAACCACTGGGAAACTTGCTCACCTGTAAAAACAGGGCTAGTATCATATCTCTGAGTTACAGTGAGGCTAGAACTTGTACGTGTGCAGGTGCCTAGTGTGGTGTCTGACAAGCCTAAGGCCCTGGAGACAGGCAACTGACTTCCCTCTCCCATGGGGCAAGCTCTAGGGGATTCTCTTTAAAGGTAAATGCACAATTAATGGGCTCTGTGCACTTTGAATGCATCTGTGTGTGAGAAGGAAGTAGAACCAGACCTCCTCCCTGGACTCATCCTTGTAGGGACTTCCAGCAATGACATGGCTGCAACTTTGACTTTGTTTTGTATTCTATGTACATACACAACAGACTTCAATAGCAAAGAAGGGAGCCATTTCAAAATCACCTGACAAAACTGCCTCTTAGCCTTTATTATAGTAATACACCTAGGATTAGGATATCATATATTAGCACTCAAGAGAAGTGTTCTTTGGAGAAAAACTAACTTCAGTCTGTCTTTCTCTGAAGGGATATGTGTTTGTGTGTGAGTGTATTTTCTTAACCTTTAAATATATAATTAAGTACACTCATTTATTTTTTAAAAGTATTTTTAAATATTTGTAGATGGACATACTACCTTTATTTTATTTATTTTTACAAGGTGCCAAGGATCAAACCCAGTGCCTCACATGTTCTAGGCAAGTGCTCTACCACTGAGCTACAACTCCAGCCCTAGTGCACTTATTTATACAAGTGCGTGTCCACTGTGTAGTCAAAGTGGAAGACATGCAAAGAGTTTATCACTTTATTTTATACAGAAAAATATTAATTATATGTTTCTATATTAATTATATGCTTTAAAGTTTATCTTTAAAATTGGACAAAGGTGTTTTTAGAATCTGGTTGGATAAATTTACATGAATACTTCCAGCAGACTTTTTACACAAATAAGAGAAAGGAAGGAAAAGAAGGAAAAAGTGAAACAGGGAGGGGTTATTCTGAGTTTTGGTAACTCTTCCAAATACTAACAAACTGTTCAATTTCTAAGACTGAACAAGTATGCCAACTTGAGCCTGCACTTTTGAGTATGCAGTGTCTAGTCACTTTGAATCTATATTCAATGAATAATTTGCCAGCTTCTGCAATCAGTAAACAAGTAGTCTAACCCAGAGGCAGAGGAATACAGCATTAGCACAATTCATACAAGAGGTTTTTACCCAAGGATGCAGCAGAAATGAAAAATCATTCAGTAAGCCTATTTGGTCTGCCTCTAATTTATCATGGCTTACATCTCTTGCCTGCCAGCAGAGCCGAATTCATACGTTATTGTCCCAAACCTGTCACTTCCTGGACTGCTTTTTAATCTTCCTCCCTGAATTACATCCAGAAAGGTCACCAGTATCCAATTAGAAGCTTATCAAAGATGCACACGCAGTCTGGATTCACACTTATCAAGAATGGGTCATAAATCCAGAAACCGCACATCACAAAGTGCCATTAACATAATGGATATCTGAGAGGGGGGGATTTTAAAAAGTGACAAAACACCTGTGAATTTGCCAGTCTTTGACTCCCTTCTTGTGGGAATCCTGGAAGGTGAAGAATCAGGATGTAGGAGATAGGGCAGGTGATGGAGGAGAACAGAGGACAAGTAAAGTAATCATCTTCACAGGTGCCAGCAACAGCAGAGGGTTCTGTCTGAAGATGTGCATGTCCCACTGTAATGACTGATTATAAAACAAGTACACCTATTATGAGTCTTTTATAGGGGGTTTATTATTTCACCTCAGTATGTAAAGAAAATAGCAAGTGATTACTTTTTGACCATAACACAGAATTATACACACACAACTCATGACATTTCTATGCAGGTTTTAACTCTTAAGAGTCTGGGACAAACATTACTTGTGATAAGGTCAGGTTAGATTTGTATTTCAGAAAACACTTCACATACTTTCTTTTTATTCCTGAGTTATCACACTGGGATATGACTTTCTTGGAAAGGTTTTCTTTCATCCTGAGAATGAGCATTCCATTATCAATTGAACACAGCATACGTATATGTACCTTATTATCTCATACTTCTAAAAGTCAATAAATAAAATGCTTTAAACAAGTGCAAAGTATAAAGATAATGATTTATTATAAAAAAGTATTTATGATTATTACAATAAAAAGAGAAAAAAGAATTATTATAGGTTTTCTTGAAAGTTCTGAAAGTAAAATAAAATTCCTGAAAGGATTATGGGAAAATGTTTGATTAGGTAAAGGAAGGCAAATGAGAAGTAGGTACTAAATTAGGACACCATGCTGCATTTTAACCTTATACTATGTTCTTTTAAATCATAGAGATTATTTGGGACTATTGAAAGTACAAATGGTTAACACAGTGATAGAAGGTCAGGAGTTCTAATACCCAAAGATCACTGGAGCGCAAGTTCTTCATTGCTGATTTTTTGCAATTTTCTGTCTATGATTTCATAAACCTGAAGGTCTAATTACCAGCAGATTCAATAATGCATATTTCTATCAATGCTGATTCCACGGATACTGGAAGGTATTGTATAATTAAATGTAAATCAATATCTGACATAACCTGAGCAGTACAAACTTAATCTTAAATTTCACAATATAAATAAAATATTTCTCCACTTACCCCTTCAGGGTTTAGTACACTAAATTGAGTGCCTTTATCCCTCTAATGATGCCAGAAACAGGATTTTAGTTCACCCAGAACCTACTTACTATTTTTTCAAAAGTTCATTATCTGTTCCACTCCCAGCTTTAAAATATTTCATCATCATCTAAAAAACTAATCTGGGTTCAGAAAACACACACACACACACAGGCACACACAATATGACTAAAGACTTTCTGTCTAAGGCACCAAAAGGTCATGCTGTTAACAGAGGCATTTCCATTCCGTTAGGAGTCTCACAGTCCATGTTTTAACAAGCGGAATGTAATTGTCCATTTGTGGAGCTTAAAATGAAAAAAATAAAACAAGTTTCCTTAGAACTGTATATCTGTAGTTGACCAAGGCAGGGCAAACAGCCACCTCACAGATTCCTCTCCTGCCTCTGGTTTTCAACTTTGAACTGGTCTGAGGAAGTCAATCTAAACTCCTGGTTTTTTGAGGTTGACAAGCATGTCATCTATAACTTAGGCTCTGACATGTGGGGTTGTCAAGATCAGCCTTGATGGGGAAATGATTGACCTTTGCTCATAATTATCCAAACGAAGGGAAGAAAAGTGACTAGAGAGGCAGCTGCTACTGAGGCTGCTGTCCAACTTCAGGAAAAAAGGTCTTGCTAAAGCCAGCACATAGAAGGCACAGCCTATAGGAACACAAAGCTTTACTGGGAAGTGTGAGATGGTAAATGTCAACATACCCTGAACATTGTTACTCTGTCAGAATGAGTTGTTCTTTATCACCAGGAGCTGTTAACTTATAGAACTGGTTCCATACTCTTATATCTTAGATTTCCAAATCACTCAAGTGATGCAGGATTTACAAACAAACTTTAGGGAGTAAACCACATTTTCATTACTAAGCTCTTAAGAGATTCAAGGCTGCTTAGTATGAATATACTATAGTAAGTTATATTTAGAAGAATCTTTCCAAGTACAATCCGTTAATGGATTTAAAATTCAATAATTTTAAAAATATGAATGGTGCATTAATAAAATGGAAACTGATCTTTTTTTTATTTTATTAAATTATTCAGAAAAATTTCCTAACAGGTTTTCATCTTTTTTTTTAATATGTTGGGAATGTAATACTCTTCCTTTTTTTTTGGCTGCTCACTTTATATAGGTTTTCAACATCAGGAAATCATTTTTATGAAACTAAAATTCTTCAATTGTTTTAAAATCAGGGCAATGGGAAGCATCTTGTCTTTACTTCATGGTCTTCATAATAATGAGACTAATTCTCGAGAATTTTAAATGTAAGCTTTTAACATTTTCCTCCATTGTTCATTTCCTAATCTCTACTCAATGGTACTTTCTTATAGATTCACAGTCTATCGCTGCTTAGACTGTTCCAGACTACTTTCCCTGTAATAGAAGAAAAAATTGTACAATAAATTCTCATATCACAAATAGTTTTAAAAGTAGCTTAGCTTATTGTCTGGCACAGCAACCTTTATGCTTTCCAACAGACTTTTTGTTCCTTTTTCATAGTCAGACACTTCCAATTTTATATTCATGAGTATGCTCTCTCCTCCATAAGTATGGAAGCCTGCAATTGGCCTGATCCTTCCTAAACTCTGCAATTGCTCCTGTTAGTCCACATTCTGCTTGCTTGCTTCTGGCCACTTCAAATGACAGCATCAAATAGAAGACAGAGATAATCAGTCCAAGTCATTCCATCTCTATTATTAGTTATACTGTTGACTTAGAAGTACAATGGAACTTTAAACAAGAGCTACAAGGGAAAAGAGTTATAAAAACTCACTCTACATACACTTAATGTAAAAGCTTTTAGACATATGCTAGTCCTTTTATCTATTTATTCATACAATGATTACTGTCTCTCTTTTATGCTAATTATAGCCTATGTTATCTCTCTACCATGAATATATATTTTTGAATACTCTAAACTGGATACACAAGAGATTCTATGGCATTTACATTTTTTATATGAAAAGAACTCCATTATTCTTTTACCATCTTGAAATTACCATGTCATGTAAAATATGACTGAAAAGAAAGTTCATAAATTAGGTTTTAAGTTATGTGGTAAATTAAGACTCTATACTAGAAACTATAACATATTGCTTTATTTTTGATGATCTGAGGAATTAATTGTATTTTTACAAAACAGAATCACAATGAATATAGTTCAATAGGTTATATTATGTTTCAGCACAAGAAAAATAAAGAGCAAATAAGAACTAGTTAGAAACTAGAATTGCTGGCATTGTTGGTCTGAAGATAACATCTTCAAAAAAATCTACTATTATTATAAAAACTAAAAGGAAAATTCTTTGGATACTAAGGAAAGTTCCAAGTTTTCCACAGAGCCTGGAATATTGTAAATCCTAAAAATATTTCATTAAATATAACTGCTTTTGCATGGAAGGAATGTACCAGAGTCTTTCTCTTTCATAGTTACAGAGCTGTTGATATAGGTAGGGATGGTCCTGCTCTAAGAGAGACATGACTATAGATTATTAGGCTGTATTTCATTTGTTAACTTTCTAGCTTAGGCAGATAGGATAGAGTAAAATACACTCCTCCATATTTCCTCATGGGACAATTGAGTCTAATGGGCAGGAAGTCATTGGAGAATTGCTTTGAAGGTGACTTGTTTGGGCTCATTCAATCACACAATTAGAACCCCCTGGATAAGAGGGAAAGAACCCCCCACAAAATTAATAAAGATATAGCCAGAATTTTACCAAATATTATCATCACTTCATTTGTTCTTCCTCAAGTGGGAAAAAGTTAAATGCAAATAAAAGGAAGATTAAATTTGTTAAGATATTATTTATACAAATAATCATTAAAATGCAATGAATTAATATATAATGAATGATAAATTAATATGTAATGTATATAAACTATCATGGTTTTCTCTTCTGGGAAAAGCTAAGAGGCAACAATATTAAAGAACAATAATTTCTTCAAGAATGGTAGTGAGGATAAAGATATACTCTCTGGTTCATCTATAAAAATTAAAAAAGAACAAATTTTCTTTTCCTTTCTTCATATAAAAAGAAAAAAAAACCCCAAGATATAAATTAAAAGACTAATTTTCCCTAATACAATTCAGAATATAGTCTCAAATGGAACAACCACCATTAAAAAGCAATGCCTTAGCACACTCTCACAGAAAACGGTACATAAGGATTTAATGATGGAATTGCTTTATAAAAAAAAAAAATTAAGTCTGATTCAGGCCAAGATAAAACTTTAATCAAAAGAAATAAAGGTATTATTTTTATGAAGAGATCACGAAGAATATTTTCTGTGTCTCCTATAAATTACTGCTTCTTTGATTAAGAATTACATTTCACATCTTTCTGTAATCCAACACTCTGGAATACTACATTCTATGTAAAGCACAGAAACAGGAGTTACCTGCTAGAAGTTAACAGTATACACTAATTCCCAAAACATTTAGAAAGTTGAAAAGTAGTAAAAAGTGCATCTTTATTACCATTTCTGTGTATAATTTTCTATACAAAATCCCTTTCAGTCACCGAGTCAAAAACTTCATGTGTTTTTAACTAGAGAAACAAACTTTTTAAATGCTATATGTAGAAAGTTTATATTAAAATGTTCAAACAATTACAATAAATCTCTGATAGAATATTTTCCTTCCATTCCTTTCTTTTCCCACTTTGTGAAAATAGACTACTAAGAGCTGTCCAATGATGTAAAGCAAAGGAAAATGATTTAAAATAAAACCAACCATCATTCAAGGTTCTTCATGTGAGTGAGAAGAAAGGGCGGAGGGACCAGAAGTTCCTTTCACCAATGCTATTATTTGAGAAACGACTTTCTCTGGAAATCTAGATTTTGTTGCTGTTGATATAGGTAGGGATGGTCCTGCTCTAAGAGAGACATGACTATAAATGTACTGGGCTGTATTTCATTTGTTAACTTTCTAGCTTAGGCAGATATGACAGAGTAAAATATACTTCTTACCTAAATCAGGTAAGTCCACCACACATTTTAATAACCTTTGGATCAAGTAATATCCTGAGTGAGGCAGCGTGGTGGTGTTTGGTCTTATTATAGAGCTGGAGTTCAAACCCCAGTCATTCCCACCTATTCTGTCTCCATATTTCCAATTAAAAATTGCAACCGAGGAGTTTTGCATGTTGAAGGCTGCCAGCAGTGTTGTCAGGAGTATGTAATTGCTGGGCAAGTCTCTTACAACTGGCTTTAAAGCTGATCTATGGATTCACTCATCTCCGCAGCTGTCAAAATGCTGATACCAACTGCAGTTAATGACAGGGCATCATCTCACTATAGCTCATTTACCTGCCGACTGCAAACATATAGACACTGGCAGCAGAGGAGGACGCACAGGGAAAAGCAGATACCATATTTATCAAAATCACTATGATCCAGGGTAGAGGAAAGTCAATTTCTCTTAATCGAGTAGAGTGACTTATTAAGGATTATGAGTCCTGACTGGATAGCTGTACTGATTTGATTATGTTAGGAGGAAAATTAGCAGTGGCCTCCTACACAGTGTTTTCCTTTGTCTTGTGACACAGGGTTGGTTATTAAATTATTATCTTATGAAAGTCTTAGTGAAATCAGGCTTTGATCAAGAAGAGACTGAGAAATAGGGTGCTGAAAGGGCTTCAGAAGTGTTGACAGGTAGAGATGTGAACATTCACGATATCCTCACTGCAGAGCTGTAGTTGATAATTGCAGGGGCATAGCTACAACATATGTTCATGCCAATTCTGGAACCTTCTGGAAAGGACCCTATCACAACTTAACCATTGCTGTTCAGTTCCTCCTTCCTGTTTTTGATACCATAGTCCCAGCACCTGGAAAGCAATATACCTTGGTACAATATCTGGGAGAAGGAAATGCGCAGGTTTCAAGTCATATGTAAATTTTTAATCTTTAAAAACTGCTTTGGCCATAATCAGTAGTAGAAAAAAATGATGTAAATTTTGGGGAAAAACATTTTTTAAAAATTCAGTTTTTTACACTTCTGTTCTTCTGAGAAGTTTGGTGAAATTTCACAAACATATCCGCAATATCAGATTTATTTTTCTCTGAATAAAATAAACAAGAAAAGTATATCTCTTCTAATAAAAATGATAACCAAATATGGATGATTAATAAAAAATCACTACCCTTTGTTAAGAGTTGTATTTTAGAAACTGTCCATGTGTACAAATACATTCTATTTTCTTAGTAACAATATTGAAATATGAAGCAAAGTTAATAGTTCAATTTTTGTTAGAAATAATGATAAAAACTGAAGGGGTCCCAAGAAAGAATATGTTTTAATAAAGCAAAGGACTAAACTGCTTTTTCTTTGACTTTTGGAAAATGCCAAATTAAGCACATGCATGTAATTTCTCATAATCATGCATTTGTATTTTATATATAGTATATTTCAAATAATTGAAAAATATAGTGTTAATATTTCTTTGGATGGTTTCAAAGTTCTTAGTCAAGTTACATGATTTCCCTAAAAGTGAAATCTCATGGTTAGTACAATGATTTTAACAAAGAAATGATACAATTCTTAGAAATAGGATAGTCGGGGTTCTGTTACACATTCTTATCTTGAAAATGACAGATTTATGCTCAAAACTCTCTGTTTCTCTCTGCCTCATCACTATCCCTAAAAGAAAATTGCTTTTCACAAAATGGAAAATATATATGTATATATATATATATATATATATATATTTTATTTTTATTTTTTGTGGTGCTGAGGATTGAACCCAGGGCCTTGTGCTTGCAAGGCAGGCACTCTACCAACTGAGCTATATCCCCAGCCCGGAAAATTTTTGTTCCATAAACTTCCTTTACCTTTCTGCTTTCATATTAATGGCTTTTGGTGTCAATGACCCAGGAAGATGTGAAATTGCACTAATGTACCATCATGGCTACACAATATCCTAGTTATCCACTTTACCATATTACTAAGTAAATCCAAGATTAGAGGAAGTAAGAAGTTAGAGAGTTATTTTTATGTTGCCAGTCTTGATTATTTTATATGTAGCATTCCAAAAAGGATTAATAAACTTCTCCTATCTACTCAACTTGCTTGGCATGTATTCATTTTTATAACTCCTCAATTTAGCACACAGGCTAATATATACTCCTTGGAAAGATATGTGCTGAATTAAACTCAATTACACTATTAACATGACAAACAGAATTCTCATTTGTTAATAGTTCTAATTTTTCCAGGGCTTACAAATATTAACAATATTTTCATATTCTTGAGATTTAAACAATCCTGAAATTAAAAAGTAAAGGTCCTCAAACAGAGCATTAATCTCCAGGATTTATAAAGAACTCAAAAAACTTAACATCTAAAAGACAAATAACCCTACCAACTAAATAGGGAAAGGAACTGAACACTTCACAGAAGAAGAAATACAATTGATCAACAAATATATGAAAAAATATTCACCAACTCTCTCAATTAGAGAAATGCAAACTAAAACTACATTAAGATTTCATCTCACTCCAGTCAGAATGGCAAATATCAAGAATACAACACAACAATAATGTTAGTGTGTCTGTGAAGAAGGTGCACTCATACATTGCTGTTGGGGCTGCAAATTAGTGCAACCATTATGCAGTTGCAGTATGGCGATTCCCCAGAATACTTAGAAATGGAACCACCATTTGATATAGCTATCCCACTCCTCGGTATATATCCAAAGGACTTAAAATCAGCATACTACAGTGACGCAGCCACATCAAGGTTTAAACCAGCTCAATGCACAATAGTTAAACCATGGAACCAACCTAGGTGCCCTTCAACAGATGAATGGATGAAGAAAATGTGATATATATACACAATGGAATATGACTCAACCTTAAAGAAAATGAAATTACAGTATTTTCCAGTAAATGGATGGAGCTAGAGAATATCATACTAAGTGAAATAAGCCAGCCCCAAAGAACCAAAGGTTGAATGTGTTCTCTGATATGTGGATGCTAATTAACAATAAGGGGGGAAGGGGGCTAGGGAAGAATAGGGATACTTTGGATTAGACACAGGGGAGTGAAGGGAGGGGAGGGGTTATGGGTATAGGAAGGATATTAGAATGAATCGGATATTATTACCTTATGTGCATATATATTACACAGCCAGTTTAATTCCACATCATGTATAACCAGAAGAATGAGAAGTTATACTCCATTTATGTTTGATGTGTCAAAATACATTCTACTGTCATGTATAACTAACTAGAACAAATTGTTTACAAATATAAGGGTCCAAAGGAAATCTAATGGCTGTGTGGAATTTTCTATTAGTTTATTAGTACTATTTAAAAATTTCAAATTTTTCAGACATATGGTTCATTCAATGTTATACAGGTATTTTTGACTGATCAAGCAGAACCTGAATGACTTTTTCATAAAACCTTTCTCTATGGCATTGACAAAATTTAGTATGAGTTCCTATAATAACTCAGTCAGAATAGCCCTTTCCAGGAGTTGAAACTGCTACAGTTAGTTTGGTGATAAATTTGAATCTGATAAAATTGACACATTATACCAAAAAGACCATATTAATCAGAGAAAACTGCAGAAATATTTGCTACTGAGCTCTGAGGATCCTTATTGTTTATCAGCCAATAATCACCAAAATATGTTCATGCACTGGCTCAGAGAAATTAAAATTATAATAAATCTTCTGACATACAGTATTACAACATTATGAAACATCATCATTCAATACAAGGACAGCAGATGAAAATCACAAATTTACAATAAATCATGTGCATTTTTTAGAAAAAGATATACTTATTTCTTATAATTTTATGAGGGAGTCATGGTAATATGTTGGATACTATTCTAAAGGAAAACATATTCTAATGAATGCAATTTAAGTACACTTTAAATAACTGATTGCAAATGAATTCACTTAATATTTTAGTAATTTATTTTTCCTAACTTTAATGAGCAAGTTTTTTGGTTTTTGGGTTTTTTTGTATTGAGGATATAGCCCAGAGGCACCTTACCACTGAGCCACATCTCCAGTCCTTTTTTTATGTTTTATTTTGAGACAGGGTCTGGTGAAGTTGCTGAAGCTGGCTTTAAACTTGCTATCCTCCTGCCTCAGCCTCCCAAGTCAGTGGGATTACAGGCATGTGCCATCATGTCCGGCAATGAACAACTTTTTAAATATGATTATTTTTAAAATACAGTCACATACCTAAATATCTAAATTACTACTACATTTTCCAGAATATAATAGTAATAACTGTCCAATAATTTAATATTTCTTTTACTAAACCATCGAATCTGATAAGTAAATAATTTTTCCTAAATATACTAGTCTAACAATTACAAAAAATCAGACCATGAAAACATTATATTCTTCAAAGTAATTATACTGACCATTCACAACTGTGGTGGACATTGTGATAGTGTTTTAAATTTAAAAAGAAAATTAAAAGAAATATCCTATCCTTATTGAGTTAAGAGTTTATCAACAACTTACTTTTCATGTTTATGGATTCTGAAGGGTACATATTTCCTTTTATACTGTTGGCATTTTAATAGCTTGTAAAGCACAAGACTTTAAATGTCATTTGACTATGGATGTTTTATTATTCATCTGTCTTTAATCACTAATGTAGCTATCTTTAACTTCTATGCCATGGGTTCCAGCCAAGTACTCTGTAGGGAAAAAGCATGTTAGATTTAGGTAGGTCTTATTTGTAGGGCATACTGCGATCTAGAAAGAAGACTCATCTAAAATCTTCAATGTCATTAGAAACAAAGTAGAGCACAGCATTGTGAGTTCACAGAACTTGCCTATATTTGGCCTATGTAGTTGCCTGTTCTAAACTATGAAAAATAAGACAGAAATTTAGATGCCTTTAGATTGGTACCAGAGGAAAAATGAGTGTGTGGGGGTGAGTTGGGGAGGAGTAGCTTTCAATCAAAGATCCACCATAGGTGGTCTGAATTCCATGAACCAACAAAAATGGAAAGGTAGAAATGGGGCCCATGAATGTTGAAAGTAGAAGGGTGGTTGCCAGAGGCTGGGGAGAGTACAGCAGAGTGCGCCATTAAACATCATGGGTGAAGAAAATCATGCTGTGAGAAGTATTTATGAAATATGAATAAGCAAAAAAAAGACAGTTTACAATGACAATCTGAAAAACAAAAGCAAAACACACACACATAAACATATATGCAGAAAACACTAGAAACCCACAAATTATAACAAGGATGAGTCATTTTATTCTTATCTATTCATATTTATATGTTGTTCAGATTTCTGCTTTGAGTATGTAAACACTGAGAGAATATTTTTTTCTTCCTGGTTAATTCACTGACTTTTCCCTAACACTTGCAACTGAACCAGGCATGCAGTAGGCATTCCATAATAATTTGCTTAAAAGGATGAAAAGTACAGAGAATTTTTGAAACATTTCCAATCTCAATGACTTATGAATCAATTACATTTAATTATAAAATATGAGTATTACAACAATGTTATAAGTAAGCATAGCATCATTATCCAACATTATAGGTGAAAAACAACTAAGACCAGAAGTTAAACAACTGCATGAGGTTAGGTTGCTAGGGAGTAATCTACAGTAAACGATTCTAACTTGATTTGCAAGGAATGTGCTTTGTACCCTCTTTACCCTTTAGCCTCTCACCTTAACACACAACCTCTCTACTGACTGGTATCTGCTGGCAAAGATTCTATTGTTACACGGTTTTTAATTCACTCAGTCGAACAAGTAAAAACTTTGGCCTTAGCTGACAACACAATTTATAAGGGAGAAGGGACATCAACTTGCTTTTAATTACTCTTTAGGAGAGACAAAATGTCCAATTCATGTGGAGATGCTATCTTAGAAAGAACACCATATTCAATTTATTAGCAGATAAAGATATTTGACTTATCCACATAATGAACATCACTTTTTTTCTAAATCCATTAAAAAAATTAGGGCCAGACTTAAATCAAGTTTGTAATTATCTTCTTGTAAAGAGAATCACTTTCTATACAAGAGTATTTTAGAACTCATGACAAAAAATAAGCTAAATGAAAGTCATTGATGATAAGAAACACAAGAAAAAGTTCAGGATGTAGAATAACAAGAGAAAATGAAAACACTGAAATATAAAGGAAGCAACAACTACTCTGCATGAGATTTTTGCCAAAAATGAGAAGTGATGAATTGAGTTTGAAACAAAAAGGATGTCTAGGCCAACACTTCTGAAGGTAAGAAATTTTAGGGATACATGCCAATATTGCAGTAGGAAAACTGCAGGGAACACAGAGCTTTCTATGGTCAACATTGAACATTATTATTTATAAATCAAGACAAAGAAGCTTCAAAATCAAATATACATGAAATATATCCCACAAAGATTTCAACAAAAGAAAAAAATAAATAATTACATGCATCCATTCCTTTTGTCAACTACATAACTTTAAAATGTTGATGGCATTCCCTTGAGTGCTTGTGCTGAAAGCCTTACATTAAACTACTAGTGAACACACAAATGAAAAGTGCTGAATAATTTATCATGATCTGGTGATTGTGGACAGAGATGTCTAAAATAAACTCATATAGGCTTAATGATCAAGAAGAAAACAACTAAAATATGAACCGAAAATACTAAACCACAGGGGATAATCTTTTGAATCCAGGGCTTGCTATTGCATTTCTCTTACACAAATTGGAATCTGTAAATCTGATTTGTGAATTTTAAGTAGGCCAATTAGGGATCAAACAGATGATTACTTCATTGCTGCTATAATAACACTCCTAGGTAAGCAATTCAAAGTTGTGTTTAATGGTCATATATTTTCTTTTAAATCATCTTCTGAGTACATTTTGGAAATGGACTATGACAATGGTTTAAAGCTTTATTTCTCTCCTCAGCTACAAGTCATCACAATTCTGACTGTAATGAGGTTACTCCACATCTGTCTGTCACAAATAACCTAGTAACAACTAAATGGATCGCCATCAATCTTTCAATTAGAATATATAACTTTATTAGCACAATATTTTTTGAACTGATTGTATTACTTTGAAAAAGAGCTTTCATTTACTTTGTCATTTAGGGTCAAATGTGTGCAATCGCTGGGAGCTGAATAAATAATAACCTGTTTTGAATTTGTAGACTGTAGTCTCTGCAAACATGTTTTCCTTTAATTTTGTAAGTAAAGTAACTAATAATAGTACTTCAGAAATAGAAGGAAGCTGAACGCATATTTTATGACAATTCTATATTCTATTAAGATGTGAGTTACTAATAATTGTACTCTGTAAACTGGCTGCTAAGTGATTTTTACTTCAGGAAAACTTCATAAAAATATTATATACCATATAGCTGGCAAATACATCAATTCAAAAAATATTATAAGTAAGGTGAAACAATCTTTTTCTATACCCACATGTTTTATTTTTCATATTTCCTCATGATAAAAGTTTAAATTCATTCAAAGCACACCTTTGATCAAGCATATTCCTCTAAGTGCCTTTGTGCTTAGGTCAGTGTCTGCTTTCTCTGCTCAATCTTTTCTTTCTTAAAAAGAGCTGAGTGTCTATTAGTGAAACAAGGAATAGAGACCTAGAGCAGAATTAATATGAACATAAGAAAACAATACTATCATATATGAATGAAATGCAAAGAAATTTACAAAACTCACACCAACAGATGATACAAGCCACTTGAAGGGATGAAAGTTGGAGTGATTTCTGTTTCAGAAAGAAATTAATTCCTTCAACATAATCACCTGGACCTACCTAAACAGCGTCTCCGAGGTAGAAACCCAGGAACTCTCGGGTGTCACTCATGTGACATTGGGCATACAGACCACAGCTGTTAATGTGTTTGTTTCACTAAGTGTGGATATCTTGTTTAAACTTTATTGTAATTCCAGGTTCCATAACAACTAAATGTTATTTCTAAACATTATCTGGTAATGAGCAAAAAAGGAACTTGTCATTTGAATTAAATACCAGAAAATTGCCTGGTTTCTGATTTCAGTCATGATGTTCCTGTATCATGAGGATGAAATCTTATCATGTTAGAATTTAATATATATTATATTTAAAAATCTGATATATTGTACAGTAAAAAGAGATAGAGAAAAGCAGGGGGAAGCCAGGTGTAGTGAAGGCCACCCCCACAATTGATCAGGTTGTTCCCAGTGACTTAGAAGGTTGAGGAATGAGGATCACAAGGTTCGAGGTCAGTCTCAGCAATTTAAGGAGGCCCTACTACAGGGCTATACCCTAGCCAACACCAACAATCTTTAATAGCCTAAAAAAAAAAAAAAAAAAAACACCTCACAAGCTCTTCCCAGACTTATTATGGAATATCGTTTGCTGGAAGCGGTGAAATAGCACATTGACTCAAAGGCCATTAGGTGCACACAAGAAAAAAAAAAGACAGGGTATTCACTTTTAATTTTGAATCTATCAGACATGGCTTGTCGACATTATGTCATAGGCCTGTCAGAACGAAAGAACACAAGACAAAACTGTTTTAATACTTCAGTGCTTGCAATATTACCACAACAGCACATGTGGAGTAGATCTGAGAAGGAAGCCTTGGGTGAGCCATTCTAGCTCATTTTTTATGTTGTCATCACCATAAAAAAGACATCTGATTGGACTTGAGCCTTTTGAATGGCCATTCACCATGAGTTTACTGTAGTAGAGGAATAATATGTTTTAAAATTATCTGTGTGAATTTCTACATATTATTTGAATATAAAAACTAATGAAGAATTTACATCTTAACTCTCTTAATCTGCATAAAAGGCAAGTGGCAGTGCGTGTTCAATTGTACCCTTAATTTCTTGCCTGGGCCATGCTTACTTATTTACATATCTGTATGAATGACAACCACGTTTACGCAGGCAGATTATAGTGCAAGAAATATGAGTTTAAAATTTAAAATGAATATATATGTATATATATTTGTGAGCACAAAGCACATGGTCTACCTTTACATAGTTGGGGAGCTAAATAATCTGTAAAACCCTCTTGCTCTCTCTTTACATATATAAATACACACACTCTTCAGTATCCTAAATAGTTGTCCACTCCACACACAGAATAAGAGTCACACCTAAATAAATCAACATTCTGATCTGTCAGGAATCAGAATTGCTGGTAGCACTTTATATTCACAAAGATCAATCCTAAGAATTCCTTATATCAGCAATTCCAAATATTGTTCTAAATAGAACAAATTCATGTCATTGAACTGACATGTGGAATTTTAAAATTTCTCTCTTGCTAGATGTTTCACTTGCCACAGGTTTTTTTTTTTAAACTCTAACCTTATACTTAGTTTTCTCATAAAGAAAAAAATTAATGTCCTAAGTATCAGTGACTTGATGTAAAGATGAAATGGTATATGAAAAGTTTTCCAAAATGTAATTAGTGCCCAGCTTACATGAAGAAATATGATTTTTTTTACTGTGGAATAGCATAGTATACACAAGATTCTATAATATGAAGAAAACTAACACTTAGAATCATTACCCTATTGAGACATTAGTAATAAAAGCAATTTAAAATAATACATAATAAACAATAATACTTTTAGGAAAGATCCTCAACAGAGCATGGTGGAATACCACAACAAATCAAATAAATTTGGCTTAACTGAGTCAAGTGGAAAATATTTGGGTATCCCATTCCTGACTCGATTTCAACCAGTGAAGGATTTACATTGGTGGACATTGAAATATCTGTTAGTCAAATTATTATGCTGACAGAATACCAAGGAATTTAAGTAGAATCCAAAATGAATATCAAAGACTAGCATATAGTCAAGTCAGCAGTATACTACTAACCAACTACATTGTTTCCCCAATTAATTTGCCCAAATATGGATTAATAAGGGTTTCCTGGGGGTTGCTATTTCTAAGGTGTAGGTCAAACACAGCCAAGTTCAAGCACAGTTTCAAAATTCCAATTTAATGCCTGCTCAATTCAGGACAAAAACTGTTCAATTGCTTTTTTCTTGGTTTTGTTGTTTGCTTTTTGAGACTGCATTTGAACTCAGCTGAAATTTTAATATTCTGAATACACAGAAGCGCAATACACTTGGGTGGCAAAGTTGATTTTTCCTCAAATTCAATTCCTATCACTGCAATACTATGCCCCTGAATTCTAACTTTGCCAATGTTAGAATGATAAAAACTGTATTCATAAATTCTGAAAATAAGGACAAACTTTCCTTCCAACTTTTGTGCAGCTATCTACCTTCACGATTTTGTAATATGAATTGATCCATTTCAGGAGCACAATGTGACTTAATAAGAATCTTTTCAGCGTGTATTTTAGAAGTTTCATAATTTGCCAGAATCCCCAGTATGTAAATCCTTTTTGATCACCAAAGTAAAGTTAGGGATAGCTTGCTATGTTAATATCATTGATTTTGTGATTTCCATGTCTTTCCAAAATATACTGCACATGGAAGAAATGGACCTACTGGACACAATGGGATAAATGCCAGTGCATGTTACAACTTTAAATAATTATGCTTTCCCCACTTGTTCACCACAATGCTTAAAAAATGAGATCTAAATGAAACATGAAGGTCATTGACCATGTAAAACACTAATCCAAATATATAAAGAAGTGAAAAAAATCACTGATGCTGAATAGGGTTGATTTTTTTAAAAGTTGTCCAGCATGAAAGTCATTCAAAATTACTGATTCAAAGCTTTCAAGATCAATGTGGAAGGCAGCATTTAAATACTGCAGTTCTTAGCATCCTCCTGCATTGCATTTTAATATACAAAATTGGCCAATGTTAATGTCCTTGCATGAAAAATCATTACATGTCAAAATGAATTTCATAAACCCATAATTCTTAGACTGTCAGCACAGAAGCCTCTAGAAATAGATTGCCAATGCATTCTCACCCTTTCTCTGTCTATTACAACAAACTCACACAGCATTAAAATACTTTACTTTGTTAGAGATCTTTACAGTTTTAAAGGCACTCTCTCAGATATTATATGGCTAATTTCTAAGTCTCCCTGTCAGGTAACAGAAGATTAGATCCCTTTCTAAAAGCACTTAGCAATTTAACATACCATGCTCCCTTATCCAAAGAAACCCTGATGCATATCAAGTCACATTAATAAATATTTCACCTAATTTGGTTCATTTTAATGGTACAACAAATTTTCATGCTAATTGCCTGAACCATGAAGTCTTCATTACAAAATAAGGTAAATCACTTCTCCATTGCTTGTTTGTTTTATATGGAAATAACTGTTGACCTGCTTATTATTGCCAGAAATTGCAAATGTGTAAAATACATGCTAATTCAAAGGGAAGTAAATGGTGTATAGTAAAAGGAAAAAGAAAATTTTGGTATTTAACAGTTAATCAAAACACAGAGTACATAATGAGCATCTTCAATTTTAAAAGCACAGTGTAACACATCTGAAGAAGCATTAAAAACTAGGCTTCCTGTTTAAGGATTCAAAGCAATGACAGACGTGTCATGTTCTAATAGAAGGGTTGTTCTTCAAGGGAAAATGTTACCATGGCTTCCTATGACTGCTCAAAAGAATTTTCCAAATCTAACTCCTATCCTAATTTCCCCCCTTAATTTTCTAATTGTGTCTTATCTGAACAAATCAGGAAGTCTTTGGCAATACTTAATGACCCAAAATGACCTATAATATTGCCAAGTTATATCACATCATAAAAAGCTGGACATTACAAAGGTCCTGTCAACTTTATAGTACGTAGCACTGGTATGGATTTAGTGAATAAATGCAAATTGTAATGTCAAAGAGCTCAATCTTCATGTTGTTAAAGAAAGGTAACATTTCTAATTATTATCAATTTAGAGATTCAAGAGAAGGTGTGAAATAAGTCCATTTCAACTTCACAAATATTCTTTATTTTTTTCTTCTGGGTGATGCTGGGGACTGAACCCAGGTCCTCACACCCACTTGGCAAGCACTCTGCCACTGTACTACATCCCTAGCCATTAGCTTCACAAATACTCTTATGACAGCACACTAAATATTAAATGTGGGGTCATCATAAAGTAAGCCATTAAGCACATGGGATATAAAGATAAGGGGATAATCTCAGGAAAGAATTACAAATGAGAATAAAGCCCCCCAAAGATAATTATCTGTCACAACCTATTAATTTCTCAAAATGTGTGGTCACTTTTTGGAAGACTTGAACATACCTTCAAACAAACTGCTAACCTAAATCATTTGTTTGAAAGACCGTTCATGAGATTATTTTGAATTCCATGTATGTCGATTATACAAGAATACATTTTAGTCAAATACACAAAATATATTTCCATGTTAGATTAGCCTTTGCCATAAGACACTTATTCTAGTCAGATTCAATTTAGTGTAAAGAAGTATTCAACACTATCAAAAAACAGGTTAAAAAAGGATTTTATAAATTCTATTTGTAATCTTGTTTGTGATTTAAAATACTTAGAATAGAAGGTACTTCAGTCTGGTCTTTATTTTAGTCATTTTGATATCTCAGTAGACCAAAATTTAAGACTCTCATTTTCATTCATTAAAACATTTAAATTGTATACTTTGACAAAATAATCACGTTATATGTAATATTGTTTCCACAGTATTTCCAAGAAACCATCTCATCAGATCTAAAAGTTATTTGCTAAGGAAATTATAAAAACACCACAAAACTAACAAAACATATTGAAAGTATAAGTCAGCTCTCATTCCAGCTATAAACAGTAGACATCACTGGGTGCTTTTTTCAAGTACAAGTGCAGAACTCTCGTAATTTCTGTGATCTGTCTTATTAAATCAGAGTAAAATATTTCCAATATCTTGCTCTGTGATCACACAGGTAGCTGAGCATGTTATTGTCTAAGCAAATGTGTTATGAGTCCTCAGATGATGGACTACTCAGAGGCCAGATGTCAGAGGTGCTGAAATTGATAATCCATCAGTAATTTTCTATCTGTCGCAATAGCTCTGACCCATTGAACTAAATAAATATGTGTAATCACTGACTGGTCAACTTATCAAATGGTGCCCAGGGCTAAGGGGAAGTACTTGTCAAAAGTAGAACAGATAAAGCAAGAACCATAGTCACAGGCAAGAAAGTAGCTGCAGTCTGTATCTCTCTACTCCTTTCTATCTAACTTCCGTAGAAATCATATAAGAAAAGCAACTTTTAGGCCAAGAAATTACATCATATACTCCTAAAGTTTTGCCTCTCTTCTGTTCTTTTCTCACAAGACAAATGTTCATCTGTTTCCATTACATCACAGTTATATAAAGACATTTCTCATGTTCAATGTTCACACTGAAGGACAGAATGAGGAAAGAACCAAGGAAGAGCTTTGTCACACTTTGTCAGGCCATGCAGAACCTGTGATTTGCAAATAAGGCTGCTCAATCCCTAAGATAAAGTCCTCCTCTGTAAAAAGAAACATCCTGCCCTCCTCCAGTCAGCTAGGGATTCAAACTTGCTGAATATAAACAGTTACATGACAAGCCCATGCCATACAACATTAATCACAGTTAATGAGATAAAAGCTTTAGTAATGTGTGACATTGTATAAGTGATAGATCAACCATCCTTTCATTGATGTGCCAACAGCTATGTGATTATGAAGGCCAACCACCATCACTCCAGGAAAGGAGCAAACTGAGGAGATTAGATGCACTGCACTGATCACAAACAGTAGTGATTTCTCCAATAGGATTCATGGAGGTGCACAAAGAGCATTCTCAGCATTAACTTCTCTGTGTCTTACTTTGCCACCGCCATGCACCAACAACCATGGCAGAAAACTCTTGAACTTGTTTATTCACACTTGTTTAATCCTGATTCTACACACTGCCTCACAGCCTGTGGGGTTAAGAAGATGGATGAGAGGAGCGAGGGCCATGAAGGGGTCAGGGTCATGATGTCATTAGATCTCATTAACAACATCACTCAAGACACCAGTCACTCCAAAGGTCACTCCAACAGAGGACTCTGGTATAGGTAAAGTAAGTCTACTTGGAGAAAAATAAACCAATATTTTTTAGAACTGATATCACTTATAAAAATAAAACTCCTAAATTTGCTGTATTCTTTAAAATATAACTTTATTGGGAAAAAAAGCCAAAGAATAGATATGCATTTTAAAGAAGACCATAAAAGTCTATTTAGTCCATGAATTAACAATTATCCTGCTGACTTTCACCATATAAAATTTCAGACCTATTTCATGTGCTTTTCTCAAGGTGGAGAAGGTGAATATTACTAATGGTATGAAAAGTTCAAGTGCTGAAAGTCAATTTTTCCAGGTGGCAGGAAAGATAATTATTTTAAATTATTCTACAGAGTTATTATAAATTATTTGGCCCTAAGACCATTACACAAAAAATTCCAAGATTCATTAATGTTCAAATTTGGAAGGACTTAATTGACAAATTTGAAATTTGGTTACATCTATTTTTAGAGAAATATGTACAAGATATTTTATGAGCTTTCTAATGTGTTTAAAGAAATTAAAAATTATGTCAGTTTTGTGCAATTTGAAAAAATTATACTTATTTATTTGTATGTATAACGTTTATATCTTTTATTGAAGTATTACACAAAACTGGCTTTGTCGCAGATTGTTATTAAGTTAATACTGTTGGCCATTACTGAAATAAAATGTAATGCAAAATAATGTTTAAATTTCTGATGGCAATATATTTTTAAAAACTTATAAAAATAAGATGCAAATTAAAGAAAAATTTTAAACCAATACAAATAAACAAAACATTCATGCTGGAAAAGACTTTATACAATTCAGATAATATGGGTTCAAAGATGGGACAAATGTGATATCAATCTAATACATGCCTGCTATTTATAAAATTACTATTTGGATGAAAATATTTTGATTAATAGAATACATTTTTCTAATAAAACATTTTATGCCACATTCAAATCAAATGCATAAGTCAAAAATTTAATTTCTTTGTTTTATTTTGCTTTTTTTGGAGAAAAAGTCTTATACACTAAAAATCTGTATTTGCACACATTAAAAGTCACTAGACTAGAAATACTAGTCCAGGATGTACATAATTTTTCAAAAAACCATTTACTTTCAACCTGAATGGTTGATTGAATAAGAAAAATGACTTAATTACATGGTCATAAGGTGAACAGGGACTATGTATACATGGATACATGATCAGGTAATTCCTCAAAAGACATATAAGATTAAGGAAAAGACTCGTTGCCCTCACGATATTATCAATTACTTGTTGTCAACTAGAGTGCACTGGGAGATTTTTTTTTTTAATGGAGATCTTATCCAGAATAAGAAAAAAGTCTTTTCACAGGCAAGGGGAAAGGCCAGTTAAAAGACTACTGTAAATTTATGTGATATCCAAGTTTGGTGCCTCTCAAGTTCTGGAAGCAAAATATAAATGTTATATTTAAAACACCTTTTCTACAGTGAACTTAGTCTAGTAATTGCACGCTTACCCTATGTATGAGCTTAGAGTTCCCCTTTTGGGGAGGATAAATGGCCTGGTTTAGTTTCCTTGATTTAAACTAAAAAATGTGGGTCCATAGAGATTTAAAAAATTTCCCAAAATCATAGAATTAGTTAATAGTAGAAAAGGGTCAGAGCCTGATCTCTTAAATTCGCAGAATGATCTCTTCCCTACATTGCTGTCTGATGTAACTGGCTCTTTCATTTGTGATCTCATGCCTGCCTCTCATCAGCTGGAAGTGTTAAGTCATTCATTTCTCTAGGTCTCAGTTTCTCCCTCTAAACAAGGGATGGATAGTTCCCCCAACTGGCCAGCTCCCACACAAATGGTTTCATGGTGTTCATAGTGACCTGACTCACAAAGGTTGCTGCCTCTTCTCCTTTTTCCCCTGATTTAATCCCACATTCATTTCTTATGAGAAAGCTTCCATTAATGCCCCTGTAATTAACATCAAACCCAAATGAAATGAATGGGAGATTTTCTTATGCACAGAGTAAGGACCCTTAAATAAGAATGAATAATGATAATATTTCCCAGAAGACAACTATGGCAGCCCTCAAGTATGATTAACTAGACCACTCCTTGTCTCTCTTTCTCCACAGAAATAGAACAGTTCATTTGCATGTCATCTGATATAAAGAGAGTCTAGCATATAATGGGTTATTACCATTGGGTACTTCATTAGTAAAGCTTTTCCTTATGATGTGTCAGAAAAGGAAAAGACAAAGCAAATTGAGATTCTTACATCTCTGTTAATGACATACACATTTGAAGCTCAGACTCCATCAGCTTATCCATCAATCCCAAAGAACAAACTAAGTACTCAGGAAAGCTTTTCGCAAGTTGACCCGTTTATAGGTAGTCCTATTTGACAATAGGCTTTTGATAGAAGCTGCTTTTAAAAGAAAATCCTATATGAATATTAAACACAACATTTTCCTCCTCCTTTTAAGAATATTCAAAGCAGATCCAGCAAGAAAACAAAAATAAATCAGCCTTTCCATCAAGCTGCTCTTGAATCTGGACATGTGGGTCCTGGGGAATTATATGTTATAAATGAGGGGTTGGCCTACAAAATGCAATTAATTTAATTGCTTATAATCTCAAAGGATTTCAAAATAAGAGATGTAAGATGTACACACAAAGGAAATTTTTCTAAGGATTATTCATACAGCATGATAATATAAAATTTAAGAAAAGTATTTCTACTTTATGGAATTCCTTGTGAATAGGAAAATGATGAGAATTATTTTGCAACTGAATAGGACATTAGCTATTAACTCTTATTACTTGTTTCATTAGCCTAGTGATTATTTTTTCCATAGAGAAAATGCATATGACAAAGCTATACTTAAATATGGAATCATTTGTAACTCTTTAAGTTCAATTCTGTCCATATCTTATTGGCTGTGGTTTGTCTATAATTCCTTAAGTTCCCAGGAACGAACACACATCATAATCACTATCCAACTGAGGCAAAATATGCATTTTCCATTCACAGTTCCTCTTCTTTCTGCTCAGGTTGTGAACAACAAATTCATTCTCTGTCATGACAGTTCTTCTTGTGCTTGGCCAAAACTGTGGGACCTACTGATGTCTTCACTGCTCCTAGATCAATAATCCTAATTCCTTCATCTTTTTTCTACTTATCATCCTCATAAATCCTTGATATATATCTTTTAGTGGCTTTCCAATTTAAAGGGTGAATTTAAACTTATATTTGGGACTATAAATGCTCCAATACATAGTTAGTTACAGCAACAAAGACGCTAGCAGATGAGCATTCCTTGATTTGAGTTCTCAATGTGGTTGAGATTAAGAGGCTAATTGCAGCTATATAATGGGCCCTATTCGTTAAGTTACATATCAGACACTATTATTTAGCTCCTGTGAACAATTACTGTTCTCTTTCCTTAACTTCCTCTTCTTTGGAAAAAAGTCTACTACCAAACTCAAAAAATCATGAAGAAGCAAGAATCAAAGACAGGAAGATAAATCACAGAACTATAGGTAGAATGCTCAAAAAATTGAATTTATGAATTTCAAACAGTGAATTCATGAACAAGTGAATTTTAAACAGATCATGAATATTTAAAGAAAATATGAATTCATCAATGTTTAAGGAAAACATTTGAATATTCACAAGTTATCAAATAAACTATTCAGTTCTTACTGACATTTTATCATTGATGTCTACTTAGGATAGTTTGACAAGTAAGTTCTTGACAGCTATGTTTTTAACTTCTTACTTTGAAGCAATTACAAATTCACAGGAAGTAGTAAATATAGTACTGAGCTGTCCCCCACATTTTCCCTATGGCTGCATCTTAGATTATTATAGTATAGTAACAAAACCTGGAATTTTACATTGCTACATGTGTGTTCTATTTTATCATGTCACATGATCACCATCACGGCTGACATACAGAATTATTTTCTCATCACAAAGATCTTACTCTTGTTATCCTTTGATAGTCACAACCAGTTTTCTCTTCCTTCCATTCCTAACCCTTTCCAAGCACTAATCTCTTTCCCATTACTATAACTGTGTCATTTAAAAATGTTATGTAAATGGAATTGTTCCATGCCTTTTAAAATACCTTTTTATATTCAGCATAAAGTCTGTGAGCCCCATCCAAGTGACTGAATATATTAATACTTCAATCCTTTTTATTGCTGAGTAGTATTCCATAATATGGATATAGCACAGTTGGTTTATTCATTCACTGATTCAGGGAGATTTTAGTCTTTCCCAGTTATTATGTTTTTACAAATAAAATTGGTACTAAAATTATGCATGAGCTTTTGTATATAGATAAAAGTTATCATTTTTTCTGAGATAAGTGTCCAGGAGGACAGCAATATTATGGAAATATTGATTTACTACTTTTAGAAACTGTCAAACTATTTTACAATGTGGCTATACCATTTTACATTTTCACCAACAATGTATGAGAAAAAAAAACCCATTTTCCTACAACCTTATAATATTTGGTAAAGTCACACATTTTTATTCCTTTCTTTTTTCTTTTCTTTTTTTGTAGCAGAGATTTAACCCAGGGGCACTCAAAATCTCAATTACATTCCACAGGCCTTCTTAAGAAATTTTTATTTATTCATTTTTTTATTTTGAGACAGAGTCTCACCAAGTTCCACTAAGTTGCTAAGGGTCTCGATAAGTTGCTGAGACTGGCTTTGAACTTGAAATTCTCCTGCCTCAGCCTCCTGAGTTGCTGGGATTACCAATTTGTACCAATTGTAGTTGTTCCAGAACAATACACTTTCCCTCAGTATTCACATCTTAATTTGGATTTCCATAATACTAGCTTATTTGTCATCCATATATCCTTTCTGGTGAAAAGTCTCATCATTTCTTATGCCTATTTTCTAATGGGATTGTTTTACTTAATGTTGAGATTTAAGAGGTCTTTATATGCTCTAGATAAGTCTTTCATCAGCTATGTAATGTACAAATATGTTCTCCCAATAAGTAAGTCATTCTTTTATCTTCTTAATGGGATCTTTCAGAAAATAAAAGCTTTCAATTTTAACGAAATCATATTTATTAGTTTTATCTTTTTGTTTTGTGCTTTTGGGTATCATGCCAAAGAACTCTTCAGAAAATCCTAGACATAGAAGGTTTCTTCCTATGTTACCTTCTAAAAATTTCATAGTTTATGCTTCACATTTAAGTTCATGATCCATTTTGAATTATTCTTACATAATGGGTGAGGTCTACATTAAGGTTCAATAGCCTGTGGATAGGTAACTGCTTCAGCATCATTTGTGAAAGACTACCCTTTCTCTTCTGATTCATTTATTTAAATTTAAAAACTACATAACTGGAAAAAAAAAAAAAAAGAGCACGAAAAGGCTGGGGATATAGCTCAGTGCTTAGAGCGCTTGCCTGTTAAGCACAAGGCCCTGGGTTCAATCCACACACACACACACACACACACACAAAGAGTATGAAAAACTACATAACTATAGTAATTGAAAGCCAAATTGACCATTGTTAATGATAGTATGTACTGAACTTAGAAACTATCAAAGTCAGCAAATGTCTACAAATACACATAGCAATGAAATAATACACTTGAAGACAGTCTCAGAAAACTAGAAGTATTTAGGGTATCATTGCTATTATCATCCTCCTTTTTTAATAAACTTAGTCAAGTTATCTTTAGATATTAAATGATAGATGACTCATCTTATAAATTGGATTCTTAATCTTCAAGCTGCTTTGGCCTGCAAACATGTCAATAAGAACTGAAAGTGATGGATTTTCCTGATGCTGATATTTGACAACTAGGAACTGTACAGAGAAAATCAAATTACTTGAATAAACTAATGAGCTCTCAAATGTCAATATATAACTAAATAAAAAAATAGAAAAGATTACTCTATCTGTACTCTATCTGTTGTTTTTTTCCCTTTCAATATCCCATGAATCACAGAATTGTAGCAATAAAATAATGCTTCACATTTTATCTAATCCAGAACCAGTGTCGTTTATACACAATTGCATAATGATCTCTAGCTAAAATACTGGAAACAAACACTAACGATTTCTTCTAAGTACCAAATGATTTTGTTTGTTTGTTTAAAGTAATCATTGAGGATGCTTAGCATAGTGATTAAGACAACAGGCTTGAGAGCCAGGTCTGTCTGAATTCAAACCCTCTTTAATTTCTATGTAAAAGTTGCAAGTTATTTTTATGTCTCAGATATAACATAGAAAAAAATAATATTAACCAAATCTTAGAGGTATTTTGAGAACTGAAAAAACAATGCATATAAAACATAGAGCCTGGTACTCAGTAAACACCAGTGATTATTACTCACTGTCTTTCTATAGAAATCATCTCACCTGCTTCACCACTCTACCAAAGTCCACCTCTTGCTCCTCTGTATTCACCCAGCATGGCAGTACCTCCTCACCCAGGCTCACTTGCAGTGATCACATTCTGGACATCCCATTCAACACTCTTTGATGACATGAATCACATCTCATTTTTGTTTTTGTTTTTAGTTTGGGCAAAAATACCATAAAATACACCTTCTAAACCATTTTGAAGTTTCAAGTTCAGTAGTGTTAAGGACATTCACCTTGCTGTGCAAGAGTTCTCTGCAACATCATCTGGCAGAGCTGAACCTGTATTCCCATTGATCAACTCTTGGTCTGTTTTCAGTATCTGAATTGCAACACCTCTGTGAGTACTCAGCAGTAAGAAGGTATTGTACAAAAATATAGCACATTAAATTAATATCTTCTCTTGAGCTACAAATTCATATTTAAAAATCCTGTCAATTCTCCTTTGAAATGCAACTTTCTTTTTTCCCAGTATGGACTCAAGTCATCAATTTAATTAGCCTTCATCCTTAACATGTAGGAGTTCTTCCTCCCTGTTTTGGTCAGTTTGTGTTGCTGTAACCAGAGGGGGCGGGGGGGGGGGAACCTGAGAAGAACAGTAGAAGTTTACTCTGGCTCATGGTTTAAGAGGTTCAATCCATGGTCAGCTGACTCCATAGCTCTCGGCCTAAGGTGGGACAGAACATCACGGTGGAGGGGTGTGGCAAAATAAACCAGCTCAGGACATGACAGCCAGAATTCAGAAAGAAATGTCTGCTAAACAGGGACAAAATATAAAACCTAAAGGTACACCCCTTTGACCTACTTCCTGCACCACACCTTACTAGCCTATAGTTACTGCCCAGTTCATTCATATTGGTGGATTAATCCACTGATTAGGTCATATATCTCATAATTTAATCATTTTACCTCTAAACATTCTTGCATTGTTTCACACATGAGTTTTGGGGGACACCTCATATCTAAACCGTAACACCCCTCTACCCTCTTCCTTTCTGCAAACCACTTCACACTAGGTTTCACATGTCTGCTTTCATTCCTCATTTTCAGGTAACAACCCCAAATTCAAAAGGTGATCCCTGAGGTGTTCCAGGATAAGTGCAAGCTCTTTAGTGTTTAGTCCTTCCCAGTTGACCTCTCTATCTAAGTTACTTCCCTGTACTCTTCTATACAAATTCTCCAGTTAGACTAATATATTCTTTTTTCTTCCAAATCTCATCAAGGACAATCTCAGGTCTTTGCCTTTATACTTCTTTTCAGTTTTCTAAGGCCATCCTTCACTCTGACTCATCTGAAAACATTTCATGACTACTCCTTTCCACTCGTGTGTCATGCCCTGTCTGAAGGCCTGTCCCTATGCTAGAGTGGAAGGTTAGCTGTCACTTAGGCTACCCCATATAATACAAGCACCATTGGAGGCATGGACCCCTTAACACCCATTCTACTACTAATATCTAAGACACATAGTTGTTTCCTTGAAGTTGATTCAAAGAAAAACATTGCATATCTTCATTCAATATGAATAAATAAATAAAGCAGAAAAATGGGAAATATGGAACATAGATTTATAGACATATAAAATGGCTTATATCAAATATGCCTTATAAAAAGAGTTACATTACGTTTTCACATTATTTTTATTCTCTCTCTCTTTCCCACCACAAAGTTTGTTCCAAAATCTTGGTCTACACTTAAATGTTAGATAACAACACACACAAAGAATAATTATTGCCTTCATAAGTACTAAGTATTTTTATAACTGAGAAATGCCTGATTTCTAGAAAGAAGAATATGTGTAGGACAGCTCCTTCTCCACTGGATGGTAACATAATTCCAATTACCAGTCCCTATTTGTGATGTTACTCCATGTGGCAACCAATCAAAATGTTCTTGCTGTCTGTAAGCCTGATATCCTTGCTAACTGAACTTTTGATGGCCAATTTTATGACTAGTTTAGAGTAACCAATGAATCAATTATCAAAGACTTTTTTGGTGCATATATTTTTGCAAAAAAAAAAAAAAGAATAAGAACATAAAGAAAACAAAGAGAAAAAAATCCAGTTGGGACTATTCACCAGGGTCTCAGCCTGTTTATCTGTCACACTATCAGAACACCTGTCTCTCTTATAATTCTTCCCTGAATTTTCTCCAGTTGATAAAGATATGAGATATCCTCCTTAGGAAATGGGTGGCTGGGAATGTCTTCACCTTTGAAAATCTCCTTCAAAGAAAACCCAATTCCAATATTGTACAGTGGTGAGAACATGTCAATACTGTAATTGAACCTCATTCCCTAGCAATTACATTACAGACTTTCACAGACTTCTACATAGAAAAAAAAGTCCAGAGTGGAGCAAAACTTCCCCACTGTATTAACTTCCATATTTTTAAGAACTTATCATGTACACTGACTCATACATGAATGAAGCACAACTTCCTTCAAGTAATTATAGAACCTTGTGGGGGCTGCTGCAGGATGGAAGGATGTGTATTGCAATTATCAGAAAAATTCAATTTAGAAAAGGAAAATTGGAAAACTGTCATCTTGCTGGAACACAAATCTTGGAAGAAAAGTACATGAGTTGCTGCACTAAAGTACATTTCCCAAATGTAGGGTCACTGTATACATTGTCAGTAAAATCAACTTGTGTGTACATACCAGTTCGCATTCTAAAAAGCAAAGGTTTATAGCAGCAAACCTTCCAAAACATTGAATCATTTTTTCTTAACTTTAGTTACAATGATTTCTAGAGTTGGGAATCAAAGCAGACCTCCACATGTTTTGCCTTTGTATCTTCTTCCCACCACTATGCTGTTCTGTCACTCTAGAATTTATGATCACAGAGTTCAGGCTTATACCTTTTATGGGAATAAACTTTAGAAAGCTAGAAGACATCAAGATTTCACTTTATTTATGTGCTTTCCCCAGAATCAATTAATTCAGATTATTTGTCAGTAAATGACAAGTTCAGTGTTTTATTGAGAGAGGGTTTAGACACAGTTAATTCAACCAGTTGAAAGGAATCTGATATGAAAATACAGCATTATCCTTATTTAAACAGACCATAAGTTCAAGTTTGTTTCTTATTTATAGCAACTTTTATTCTTTTATTTATAAAAATCATAGGAAAGACCAGATGTGGAAGCATTTAATGAAAATCACAAGGCATGCTTACAAAATAGCCCAAGGAGGACATTCTGATTCTTATACAAAGTACCTTGAGCTATGAAAGCTTTTCAGTTGCTTGTATATCTTTTCCCATCTTCCACATCACCACTAAAAATTCTGAAATCTCTCCTGACATTTTTAAAAATGCAAGGAGTGGAAATTATGAAAAAGTCAGTTGCTCCTGTATTCTTTTTAGTCAAAATCTGTAAATACCAGTTCCAGTCCAGCTTATGGCCATGTATGCACATAACAGGCTATGTTGGTTTACGTGTTTATGTGTTTTAAGGAAGACATGGAGTAGTGGTGGCTGGTTCTTCTTCCCATTCCTGAACTTCTTCAATGAACAACTGTTACAATCATGCCTAATTTCTTATTCTATGCCATCCAAGTAAAGGGAAAAACTTTAAAATATCATGAAGGAAAAGTAACCTGGGTATGTAAAATATAATGGCAGTTATTCTCAGCAAAGATAGCTCATATCCTTAGAAGACAAAAAATTGTACGTTTTCAAGACAAACAAATGTAAAGATGTAAATAGGAAGATTATCCAACTTAGTTAAAATAGTCTAGTAGAAGTTACTCAAGGATTTATTCCATCAATTTTACCTAGTTTAATAAGTCAAAGAAAAAAACAGAAACTTTGAGAACTTTCAGTGTTTCTACATTATCATCTGATGTTTTAATTAATTGAATCTTAACTGATGGACATGACACAGGGAGGCTACCACAGAAGCCATTCAATGACATTTACCAAACATTGGAGATGTTCATGTCTGCTTCACACAAAGAGGGGAGTTGGACATAGACATTCAGTGGCACTAATAAATATGATTTAATCTACATTTTAAAATTATATATGAATCCCTTGCAAAGCTAATTAGTTCCATATGAGTCAGCAATTCCGCTTAGATTTATACCCAAGAGAATATCCAAATAAAACCCCATCAATCAGGCATGGTGGTACAGACCTATAATCCTCACTACTTAGGAGGCTGCCACAAAAGAATCATGTTCAAGGTCAGTCTGGGAAACTTAGCTAGACCCTGTCTTGAAATCTAAAATAAAAATAGCTGGGGATGTAGCTCAGTGGTAAAGCACTCTTGGGTTTAATCCCCATTAATGCAGAAAAATAAAAAATAAAAAGGAACAATGAAACCACATGTCCACATAAAAACTTGCACAAAAATAATCATAGCAACATTATTCATAATAGGCAAATATAGAAACAACCTAAATATCTAGCAACTGATGAATGGATAAGCAAATTATGGTTTATCAATACTGTGAAATACTACCCAACAATGAAAAGGAATGAAGTACTGTTACATGCCACAACAGAGATGATCCTTGAAAGCATTAATACCAAGGGAAAGAAGTCAGTCATAAAAGAGAAAGATTGTATGATTTCATATATGAAATATGCAAGAGAGAAAATTAGAAGAATATGAATTGACTGAGAATGGGTTTCTTTTGAGGGAAACTGAAATGTTCTAAATTAGATTTCAGAATTAGTCACAGGACTTTGTGAATATACTAAATAATATTAAATGCTATACTTTAAATGAGCAAAAGTACAGTATGTGAATGATATCTCAATGAAGCAATTTTTTTAAAAGCTCTCCATGGCTTAGCTTTTTGCCATTTATCTTATATCTCTATAAAGAATAAAGTTATTGTCTGGATAAAATTTATAGCTAAAATAGAATAAAAAACATAAAAATTTGCCTATTTATCAACTTGAAGACATTAAGGAATCTATTTACCTTATGTTCATTTTCAAGGCCAACTCTGCCCTCTCACACTAAAGTCAGTCTACTTCTGTAACTTCTATTCCTCGTACAGATAAAACATCAATTTCATTTTGGATTTAAAGCAAACAGGGTCATTATGTTGGTAAAGTGTTCCGTAGCTTTGCTATTCTAGCAATCTGTGACCTATAAATAATGCAAGACCTATTCCTTCTCTAAATGACTTTCTTGCAGCATGAGCCTTCATACCAAAAGAAAAAAAGAAAGAAAGAAAATAGAAAAAAAGGAAGTAAGGAGAAAATAAAAGAATCACCCTGCAGCCATGAAATTCAATTTATTTCTCATTCCCCAATTGAATTAAGACTTGCACTTGTTCTATCTTTTGTAGTCTACGAAAAGCTAACTTTGGAATAGTTAGCCATTTATTTATCACAGCAAAGCAAATGTGAATACAACTAACCTAACAAGTTCTTGTGTTTTGCTTTAGAAGTAAGGAGGAAAAAAAAAAAAAAAAAGATCGGTTTCTATATGACCCCTAACCCTTGAACCACAACCTCCTGCCACAAACACATTCAGTACCTCATTTAATCTCTCCTCTCTGCACTGGCATAGTGCTGAGAAAAGGAAACAGAAAAAATAATCTGGGAACTTCATCAATTTTTCATGAATTTTCATTTAGGCCAGAACCCCTCTTCCCCTGGTCGATAGATCAAGCTGCTGTCATATATTTACCACCTGGGGCTACAGCTGCTATCTCTAGAGGCTGCCACTGACAGGGCTGTATCCAGGGCAGCCACACTCCTGTGAGGGTCCCTTGTGCTTCTGCTCCATACACCAGAGCACTTGTTTGGAGCTGAAACCCTATCTGCCCCAGCCGGGCCATGACTTTCCTGGTGGTTCCATCAGAGCACTGCATATTAACTTCTTCAGTGCCAGACTCCTTGCTTGTGGCCCCTGAAAATCTTGTTTTCTATTTAAATATTGCTGTTTGCCTAAAGATCTTTCTTGAGTTCAAGTGACTTGAAAAGTTCTTTCTGCATTGCTTTTTATTTCCCTCAAACCAAGG
>JAJEJO010000653.1:756636-796451 GCA_020662805.1 Glaucomys volans
GGGAGTCACAGTTTTTCCATGGTGTTTTTTTTTTGTATCAATAATCATTTCAAAGTAAAAGCTGTGACAAGTTTTTTCTGCTTATAATAGTACACTCTTGACCACATGCATTTACCTGGGTCAGTGGTTCTTGTCTGAAGTACACCAGGGAAGACTTTATTTTGGGTTGTCCCAACTGTGGGTGGGGAAAATCTTACTGACATCTTATGACAAAGACCAAAGATGCTTCTAAACACTCTACAAGGTAGAACACAAGACCCACAATACAAAACTATCCAACTTCTCAAGGCAATTGCAGATGTTGAGATAACTTAGTTTCCACACACCCCATTTTGAGTTGCATCCTTGAAACAATAGACATCATTTGCTACTCCAACTCCACTTTCAACTGCTGTGTCCTATCTCCAATGCTAGAGTCCACAGGTGCTTTCTTGGTACATATTTGGTAGAGTCCACCAAGTACTTTCTTAAAGTATTTGGTTTTTCTTGTCACTTCAATGCCCACATCCTCTTCTGAGGATTGCCAATACTTCTTCTGAGCCTGAGTCTCCTACACTGGTACTTGTTCTCTTTAACCACCATTAAACACAGGTGTTCCAAGCAGTGATGTCCATCTTCATCAACTGTTCCCCAGACATATGGCTTGCCTGGAAAATCATGTGACTTTTCCCACTCCAATATTTTCAGCTCCTACCTGGGAAAGACCTTTCCCCTCAATTACAGAATTTTGTTCCTTATTGAAATGTGAGAAATTTTTGTCTTGACATTTCCTTGTCATGTCAAACCATACAGCCAAACCTAACAACTATCCCTTGTCTCCACCATTTTTTCAATCATATCCTGTGCCTATGGATAGGAGCACTACATATGCAGACAGTCAGCAGAAACAAATATCTGGGAATCACACTCCATCTTCCCAAATTTATCATAAAGTGATATGACTTATAAATCCTAAATGTGTTTCCAGGCATTTCCTCCTTTCAGTCTTGACTGTTTTCAATTTAAAATCTATGATCATATCTTCTCTGAATTATTTGACAGCTACTTAACTCCTCTTGGACTTTAGCATCACCCCTTTAACATCATCATCAATTAGCTTCTAAAGACCCTCCTTGCCCATAACAAAAAAGTCTACACGTTATGAATTAGCTTATGCCTACCTTCCCAACTCATTCTCCTCACTAACCTCACATCAAGCTCCCTGCAGTTTTCCAAACACCTTGTGTTCTTTTATGCTTCTCTTTTATCTACGAGGATGATCTTGCCCTTTTAGGCTACATCCCAGACATTTTCACCTAAATTTCAAATCAGAGCTCAAATAATATATCCTCTTAGAATCTTTCTTTCCTTTTTTATTAATGTTTGTAGGTATCGGTCAGAATCCTGTCTTAAAATAATTCATCTAAGAAGAATTAAATATTTTCCTCTCTGGTCTCCCATACTATCTTTTACTTGTCTCTATAATGGACTTTATGGTTTATTCATTTAATTCCTTGTAATGATATATTTACATGTTTGTCATTCCAAGTAGATTGTGCGCTCTTTGGGAGTAGACTGGACTATCTCTTCTTCTTTACTATACACCAACCTATTTTAGAGGTTTTCCACATTCCATTAATAGATACTAACTAAAATGCACCATGACTGAGCATTTAGTTGGGTGGTACAAAGCATAAAGGCAAAACATTGATATAATCTTCACCTAATAATACAATTAGTTACCAATAGGTATCGAAAAATCACAATGTGTTGACCCAAATTTCCTTATTAATATGTTTTAATACATAAGATTTATGATGTAAAACATAATATGTTTTAATATATAATATGTTTACTACATACGAAAAGAGAGAAAGGAGACTGATGAGCTCATGGAAAGCACTGAGGAATGTATAAATGAATATTATTTGATCTTGTGTTGCCTCAAATGGCATGAACTGTCATGGCATCAGAAGAAAGAATTTTATTCACTAACTAAATCCAATTTGGAAGCCTTCTTGTTTTCCTCTCTACATCATAAGTGATTCAAGCATTTCTACAGCTCATTTATTTCAAAATAAAAAACACTACTGTCAAGTTACATGAAAAAGAATCATGGTTTAAATTTTTCCTCCTAAAAGAGTTTGATTCATTATTAATGATGCAATTAGGAAAGACAGTAATCCTTTTACATGAAATAAAAATAAAACATGCACGTGTATTGGGAGCATTTTTAACAAAGCTAAGACTCAGGGAAAACAAAAGTCTATAAATGCCCAACAATAAGATGGGTAGTTTAGACAAACCTTAGTTTGGGGAAGTAAAATGAGTTAAGGACTTAAAACAGTTATTTGCTGCTAAGTAGATAAAAGAAAATAATTGTTTTAAAAAAAACTTCTTAATTTTCATTTATGTAAAACAGGTCAAATGCCACTGACAGTGTTTCTTCTTATATAGCACAATCCCCTCAATCTAAAAATTAGAAGATTCAGGATCTGGTCTTAGATATCCCATTAGCTTATAGTGTGCATCTTGGTCATTTAATTCATCAGAAACTTCATTTTTTTACAATATAGGAAAATAATGCCTGCCATATTTACCATAAAGGGGTCAGCAGGGAAATGATATCAATAGATTTTTACATTGAAATATTTTAATATGTTTGAAACGTTCCAGAAATAACAAGATAAAAATGGAGCTGGGAGTGGTAGCTCACACCTCTAACACCAGCTACTTGGGAGGCTGAGATAGGAGTATCACAAGATTGAGGCCAATCTGGGCAATTTATTAAAATCTGATCTCAAAATAAAATGAAAAGGGTTGGGGATGTAGCTCAGTGGCAGAGAATCCCCTCGGTTTAATCCCCAGTATCATCAAAAAACTACACATGGAAAAGTTAGGAATGTTTGTATTCTTGAGGTTTTGTTTGTATATTTCACTAAACTACATGTATACTTTTTGTGATATCATTTTTTGAAAAAATAACTGATGTCCAGTGCAAAATGGCATTGCTAATTTAGATGCTATGGCTCATATCTCAAGGTTTTTCATGCAAAATAATAGGTCTTGGAATTTGTTTAGTCTTTTCCAATTGACGAGACACACTTTAAGCATCATTGGATTTCATGGTAGAAACTCTAAATCAGAGGACAGGAGGCTCTAAACAGTAGCTTTCACTGGGACAGCAGAATAAGAAATAGGAAATTTTTTTAACCAAAAGATGCTCTCATGTGTAAGGACAATGCTATACTTGTAAAAAATTTTGAATACCTTTATAGACAAACTGTAATCCAGTAGGATACCACGAAGCGTGTGGTTGATTACAATTACCAACTTTAATTAAAGACATTGGACCAGGAGACATTACTCAGCACTCCCAGTCCAGTTCTACAAAAAATGATATCCCTCATTCTCTTCTCTCTACTTTAAAACCAGAAAGTTGAAGAGTACAACTTCTTTAGGAAAAGTTTTTGCCATCTTCTTCACAATTCATTCTATATAAAATTATTCCTAAGAATAGATAGCTTGCTAATAAAACTGTAAATTAAGATCCCACACCCTTGCCTGTAACACAGATAAAAAAAATCATAAATTCTAACTTGTTATAGAAAACAATCCATGCAGTTAGTGGATACGCAGAGTCAGTGTTCAAATAAATGCAAAACATTGATGTCTTTACTTACCACTGCTATTTGGACTATCTAATGAATATACACATGTATTTTAAAATGTCACAAGCAGGCAAGTCTTTAGCTATTGCTCTTATAAGATTGAGTAAAACTGGGAGACTCTCTAATATGTGAACATTTGGTTCCCAAAGAAAGTATATCTTTTCTTCCATGAATTTTGGTACAAAAAATAAAATATAATTACTGTTGGTGGGGTATTTCCCCTTCTACATCTAGGGTGATGGTTCCAGAATTCCCACTGGAATGAAAATAATTAAGACAATCCAGGGAATAAGAGAACATTCTGCTTTTAAAGTTGTCTGATAAACTATTCAGGGATGTTGTACATATATGTATATGTGTGTATATATAAAACCTCTAAATAGTTTATCAGTTTATATATCATATGTATACATGTACATACAAATGTATACATATATATAAACACACATATATATGCACAAATAACATACATGTTCCAGAAATAGGTACAATATTGAATTTATACCTTGAATTAGATGTCATGTCACACTATAACTTCAGTTTTAACACAGCCAACTTTAATACTTGATTATATTTCCCATTAATAATTCAAATTTTAAATATGGGCAGCATCATGTATCACCACCTTTCTGTAACATGAGAACAATCTCCACATTGATCAAACATCGACAAAAGTGTTGTAATACCTAAACTGACATTATTTTAACCAGATTTCTTTGGAGAAGCCAAAGTAAAATTACATAGTACACTGATTCTTTGAAAGTATTAAGCATCTATGAGAAACAATCAAAACTTCCTAAAAATAAAGTGATTGTGCACACGAAGTTCATTATGTTCACTTACATGCCACCTCCAGGGATGCGTTCCGACTCACTGCTTCTCCAAGGTAGTTCCTGGCAACACAGACGTAGCTCCCTTCGTCAGGTTTACTTCTGCGCCCATGCACGATGCGCAAGAAGAATAAGGATCCGCTGGGCAGAAGCATCCTATGGGACCGAGGATCATCCTTGTCGGTCTCCACCCGCTCCCCATCCTTGTACCATTCAATGGTGGGTGTTGGTCGGCCCTCGGCCTTACAGTTCAGAGTGGTGGGCTCTCCCTTAGAGACAATGACATCCGAGGGGTGCTCCACAATCCGTGGGGGGAAGTCTTCCTGGCGGAGTCGAGATCCTGCAAATATAACAGAAGATTAGCTTTGACATTTCCTTATCTATACAGCCTCTATCTCTTAGGTTCATGATGATGCAGTTGAACTTTCTCATTATTTAGTTGAATAACGATGCAATTGCTTTATGTTTCCTGCATTTGATTTTTATGCAGCTCATAAGTCATCCCAACTCTTTTGTAGAATGAACCAACATAGCAATAAGTTAATGTTTATTCTAATAAGTGATATTTCCATGAATCTTGACAAGCAAAAGCAAAAGAGAACAAAAGATTTTCTTTTGGGACCAACAAGTTTTAATGGGGCATAAAACTAATTTCCTGTCTGAGGTACTTACTGAGTAAAAAAGCTAAGTGGGAAGTACACAGAGATATCACTTACTGGGCTGGCACTGTGCGATCACACTTTAACACAAAAGAGGCCAATGAATTATGAACACTATAACACAACACATGAGGAAGTAGTTTTGGAAGTGGCATCAGTTGCCCAGGAATGTAGATGAAATGAGCAATAGAGGCAGCACATGAACTGCCTGTCTGAGGAACATGTCTGTCTGAGGAACTCAAGTAAAAGTCACCATGTTCAAATGAACTGTATTCTATGGTGGTACAAGAATGCATTACAGGAAAACAAATGTGTTCACTCTAACAGGAGCATAAGAAGCTTCTTCTCCATGAGCAAGGGCAGAGAAATGAGATTATGTACGTCCTGCTTTTCATAATCAGGGAACTAGGTGATGTGACTGGTGAAGATACAAGGAAACTTGAGCATGAGACAAAACAGCCTTAATATCAAAGAGTGTCTTTTATCCTATGTGGCTAACAGATTGTGAAGAGGCAGTGACAGGACTTTCTGTATTAGAAAGACATTTTTGTTTGCAGTATAAAAGATGGATAGCAACAGAGGCAAAAAGAGCAAAGAGTTAATTACATAGTAATACACAACAATAAAAAGAATCTAACCTTAAGAAATGATGCTATATGTAGAAAAAGGGAGGCAGTTATAAAGCATATTATAATATGAACACATGACAGAGTTTTGTATGTTACCATATAATAAGAAGGACTGATAGGTATTGCTGTGGTCTGAATATGCTGTAACCCCAAGGTCCTTGTTTTGGAAACTTGTTTCATGGTATGGTATTGTTGAGAAGGGGTAGACCTTTAAGAGATGGGGCATACTGGCAGGTAGTTAGTATGGAAACCATCCTTGGAAGGAATTACTGCTGGATTTGTAGAGTGAGCTTGTAAGAGTGAGCTGTTTTGATAAGAATAAGTCTGCCTCTGAAAGACTCCAGCTTCCTGTCTTCCCTGTAATCTCTCTCTCACAAACACACCCACAATGATGCCATGCACCATGTTGTGATGCAGCCTGAGGCTCCCATCAGAGCCAGTCAATGCAGGTACCATGCTCCTGGACCTCCAAAACTGTGAGCTCTGTAAGTCTCTTGACTCTATATGAAGTATACAGCCACCAGTACTTTGTTAGAGCAAAAGAAAACATAGAAATATAGGTACCAATGACTTCCTTCTGATTTCAAAAATATCTAAAAATCACATATCTGGTAAGAAACTTATATTTAGAGCATATAAATAATAATTCAAAAATATAAATAACCCGGCTGGGCATGGTGGCACTTGCCTGTAATCCCAGTGGCTCAAGAGGCTAAGGCAGGAGGATCAGGAATTCAAAGCCAGCCTCAGCAAGGCACTAAGCAACTCAGTGAGATGCTGTCTCTAAATAAATTACAAAATAGGGCCGGGATGTAGTTCAGTGGCTGAGTGTCCCTGAGTTCAGTCCCTGATACCAAAAAAAAATAATTTAACAATTTAAAATATATATAAATAAATTCTGAAATGAACAAATGGTTTTAAAATTTAAAAAGTTAGAAAAATAGCCAGTAAGCGCACAGAAAGATGCATGTCATCATTAATGATTAGGAAAATGCAAATCAAAAATCACAAGATATACTTTACATCTATTAGGTAGCTATATTTTTTTAAAAGAAAGATAACATAAGCAAGTGTTGTCCAAAATGAGGAAATAATTTAGAGCCTCACATATTGCTGATGGGAATGTAAAATAGCTAGCCATTTTAGAAAATAATCTGTTAGTTTCTCAAAACACCAAACTTGTAGTGACCATAGATGCAGAAATTCTACTCTTAGCTATGTATCCAGGAGGAATGACATTACGTTCCTACCACAAAACCTTGTACGTGATTGTTCAAAGCAGCATTATTTATAACAGTCAAAAAGGCAGAAAGAATCCAAATGTCCATTGATGAACAGATGATGATGAATAAATAAAATGTGGTATATCCATATAGTAGAACATTATGCAGCAATAAAAATGAAGAAATGCTGACATTATGCTACAGTATGCATTAACCTTGAAAATATAAGTGAAAGAAGCTAATCACAAACAGCATATATAGTACTATTCCATCTGTACAAAATATCCAGAATAGGAAAATCCATAGAGATAGGAAACAGATTAGTGGATGCCTAGGGCTGAGGGATAGGAGTGCGGTCAAGGAGGAATGAGGAGCTACTGCTAAGGAGGATAGGGTTTCTTCGGAGGGTGATCAAAATAACTAAAATTGAGTATGGAGATGATTGCATAATTCTACAAATATAATAAAACTTGTTGTATACTTGGAGTGGGTATTTTACAATGTACATTATATATCAATAAAGAAGTTTAGGGCTGGGGATATAGCTCAGTTGGTAGAGTGCTTGCCTTGTCACAAAGCCCTGGGTTCAATTCCCAGCATCTCCCCCCAAAAAAAAGTAAGTTTAAAAACAGTAATGTGTAAAAGGGTGCTATGAACAAATTTAATACAAGGTGTTAAAGAATTTGTGTGCTTTCCTACCAATACTTAGGTCTTGAAATGACTCACATCCAGATAGAAAGAGACAGAAAGACAGATAGAGGTGAATAAAGCAATGAAACTATAAATTTTAAGATTTTTCAAAATTGTTTTTTAGTTTTTAATGGATCTTTTATTTTATTTAAAATATGTGGTGCTCAGAATCAAGACCAGAGCCCCTCATGCTGGGCAAGCACTCTACCACTGAGCCACAACTCCAGTCCCAAATTTTAAGATGTTACATTACAAGTATGGAGATTAATTCTGAGCTCCTTCAATTCAGACATTATACAGTTACAGCAGTGGTACCAAAGAGCCAATGGAGGAGCCTCATGTAAGTTCATGAATTCTTTGTTATTTTGTGTAAAGATGGGTATTCTTGTGGGAGTACTGAGTGGTGGTGGTGGCAGCATAATTTTCACTAAATTTTCAAAGAGGTCTGAGCTTCTACACCTTTAAAATTATGAAGGACTACCAAAACAACTCAATTATCTGGTTAAAAAAAAAAAAGCTGACTTGTCAGCAGAACTCATTGGGGATTCCAAAGCAAACATTACAGGGGTCTATTTATCACATTGAAGTGCAACAAAAGAGTTTCATCTCAAGAGTCTTGCTATTCAACTGTGGTTCCCAGCTAGCAGCACAGGCACCACACAAAGACACATTAGAAATGCAGAATCCTAGGCCTGATCACAGACCTATGAGATCTGCACCTGCATTTTAACAAAATCCCTCTCCAAAGATGTGGGTGCACATCAAAGTTGGGAAGCACTGACTTAATCAGTTTTTCTATGTCCTGAGCTAAGAATAGTTTTAGCTTTTTAAAATGTTTTTATAGGATAATGAGGGAAGGGAGAGTAAGAGGGAGGAGAAGAAAGAGGATGAAGAAGATGTAAGTAAAAGGGGAGAAGAAGGAGGAATAAGAGAGGAAAAGACAGGCTCTAGCTTATGGAGCTAGAAATGCTTACTATCTGGTCTTAAATAGAAAAGTTCTGTGAACCTGCTTTTTCTGCTTATAACTTTCTATCAAAAATTCATTTTTTGATTTATGCTTCTCTGGTATAGAACCACAACACCCTCTTTTCCAGATTTCAAGTGAGAAAATTACTTTGATATAATGTTAATGTTATGGACATAACAAGAAATATTCAAAAACTCAATATGACCAGATAAGATGGCAGTGTATCAGAGTAACTGTCTACTGTTCTAACTTTGTATGCAGCTGATATCAACTCTGGCATCCTCTATTTCTCAATTATTAATTTGGAAATCTGTCAAGTTTGAATTAAAAACATTTTAATCAACTCTCCTTGGTTATTATTATAAAAGAAAACTAATGGAAAGTAATCAGAAGATCTTATAAATGACATCTAAATGTTTATTTTTGCTATGAAAACTTGCTGTGACATAGCCATTCATAATCAAAAAGCCTGAAGAGGCAGAATGGGAACATAAGCTCTTTCATCCAGAATATGCCAGGCTTTTCAAATACATGGATAGAGAAGAAAGGAAAGAATGAATACTTGATCTAGGCTAATTCTAATACCATCTTCTAAAGCTGGTTTCAATGAAATGAATCACCTGAATGTCTAGTTATAATTTAGCCAGCAAGTATCTTTTATACTTTTCAAAGTACAATTTTTAAACTACCTGCATCAGATCATCTAGGTATTTCTTTTATAATATAGAAGTAGATTCAGAGTAGATCATGCACTTGACTAGATGTAAGCATTCCACAGCCCCATCATTCAGCCTAGACAGATGCAGAAGCATTTTTGAATAATACTCTAAGTACTCAAATTTACATAATGGATTAATTCTGCTTTTCAGAGACTCTCAAACAATGATTTTATAATGGTTTTGGAAAATATTTAAATATTTTAAAGTTGAGTGGTTTAATCTCTTTGACTTTTTCAAAGGTGAAGTATAAAAATCAAAATTCATGAATACAGTTTAATTTGGTTTTGTTGAGTCAATAACCACTCCTTTGCAGAGAGGGAGTACTACAGAACTTTGTTTTCAGGAAGTGAGTTCAATTACATAATAGAACAAAGAAGATAAAGCACCTAGAAGAATGCTTGTTGATTTCACCTACTGTGTTTCCAAAGTAAAATGTTCCACCTCATTTCATTCAGTTAGATTAAGCATTCCTGCAACTTGGCTTTATCAACCATTAGTCCCCCTAGGTACCAAAGAATGCATCTCAAACTTCTCTGAATTTTTCTGAGAGCAAATGAAATTCTTGGTAAATTGGGGAAAGTGTGAGATAGACCTCATCCTACCCACCTTTATCCTGTGAAGTGTCTGATTTTTTTCTCTTCTTTAAAAGTGTATGTGATGGTGTGTCCCAGTTATTGACTACTTAACAAACTACTTCCTGCAATGGATTTTCCTAGTAAAATTAATCCAGAAAGATTCTCTGTAATTACTACAATTCTAAAAATGACCAAAGATCCATCCCAGTTTGATAACTACACTAGCAATGCATAAAAAGGTGCACAAGAGCCAGTGTGTCAGAAATAAAGGATATAAGTTATTATCCAGCCAATATTATTATAATTATCTACCTTACTTCAACCAGGTGTTAATTAAAAACATCTCACCAATTGTTTTAGAAGATTAAAAGAAATCAGATAGATTTATCAATTGATTGATGATCAGTACATGCCATAAGCATTCAGTGCATTTTTTATCCCTCCTATAAATCAGTGCATATACTATTTGCAAAATTTTGTACGTAGAACTCTAATCACATTGGCAAGGTTCTCTTTCCTAAAGGGTGAATCTAGGATTAATATTGTACTCTTTGATACATTTAGCAAGACCCAGCTAGTAACTCTATACTCAATTTCAAAAGAATTAAAGTTGTTACTGCTTTCTCCTCTGTTGAAATAACTCCTATTCAAAATGTCCTTCAATGAGAGAAATGCATCTCAGTACCACTGCAAATGCTATCCTTGTTGATTAATAAGCCAAAATATTTTGGAGTAAAATGTAATTAACAAATTCCTCCATCAGTCCATCAAATCAATCTTCAGAACTTTTACATCACTGAATTTTTCAGGAAGACTAAGTCCCTGTGTACTTCCCTTTTGCAAGAGGGAAAAAGAGAATAGGAAATTTAGACTTTTTTTTCCCCCTCAGAGGTCCTACAATATGATAGACAGTGAATAAGTCAATATTTGGAAAACACAGACTGTTTTGCATACCTGAATACTGAAACTCAAGAAAGTTCCTAATTTTCCTTTGACTTAAATAAATTTGTAAGATTCTCATTCCTTAAGGAAACAAAGCATTGTCATATGAATACAAATAAGTTCAAATTAAAAACATCAAAGTTGAAACCTAAAGATACTACTTTTTAATTACAAAAATTAAACATAGTTTTTTAAAGTCCTAAAACTAAAGGGTTCTGTGTGTAAATGATTTTTAAAAAATGTCAAATTCAACAGGCGGGGTTTTTGTTTTTGTGTTTGTTTTTGTTTTTTTGTACTGGAGATTAAACTCAAGGGTGCTATACCTCTGAGATACATTCATTTCTTGCCCTTTTTTAAATTTTGAGACAGGGTCTCACTAAATTACTAAGGCTAGCCCTGAACTTGCAATCCTCCTGCCTCAGCCTCCAGAGTCACTGGGACTCAGGTGTGTGTCACTGTACCCAGTCAAAATGTAGCTTCAATTCTGAGGATTCCCAGCTGTACAATATAGCTTTCCAAAATATGACACAGTGAAATGATCTCCAAACTGATTAAACTGTTCAATGATGTTTACTTTCCTAAAAGCAAAGCTCCTATTATCTCATTTTGTAGAAAATGAGGCAGAAGATTAAGATACAAGTAAACCTCTTATCTCAAACCCACATTGTACAGGTGAGGAGTAAATTGAGAACCAATGAACTTGAATTTCTTTCCCAAAACCTGGGAGCAGGGCATAGTTGCTTCACCTTTGACTCTAGTCTCTGTTTACTGGATGACTTTTCCTCATTTATACCCTCTTCTTCCTACCTACATTTTGGAATTCTAAAATAGAAATTCCCAAGGACTAAGTTTTAGTTGTTTTGTGTTTTGTTTTGGTTGTATTTTCTGCACCATTCTATGATTAGTTATGTGACCTTAAGCAATTACTTAACCTGCTTTTAATGATGTTATTTTTTCATCCCCAAATTGAGATAACTAGAAGAATAAATTGCTTCAAAAGCAATGTTCTGAAGCAAGATCCACACTTTATGAATATCACATCAATGATATCTTTTTTAATTTTTTAGATGTTGATGGACCTTTATTTTATTCATTTATTTATATGTGGTGCTGAGAATCAAACCCAGTGCTTACTCTACCACTGAGCCACAACCTCAGCCTCACATCAATGATATCTTAATGGACATATCTAAAAGAGAGGATAGTGAGCAGCAATTTAAATTTATGATCACAAAGCAAAAATTTAAAGGGACATGACAGCATTCGTATTTTAATGAACATAAAGATTGCAAAAGTTTCCTCTTGGAGGGTTTATCTTCTGTCAAAGCCCATGTGTATCAATATACATTCTTAGACAACCCTCTGAAATTTAACAATGATGTTAAAAGAGAAAAAAAGAAAAAGATCTTATGCAATACTTGAAATGTATTATTTTATTCTAAAACAATCTATGAAATTTATTCCCATTGGCAATAAATACATGGTAAACCTTGCATTTGTTTTTAAAATACATCCTTCACAAAAGATCTTCAAAATTGTCTTCCTTGTTCAAAGAGAAGGAGTTTCTATTTCAGGAAAAGGTAATCAAGACCCATTTACAAAACTATTTCTCTGAATTCACAAAAGTATTTCAGTCCTTATTTTTCTACTATTAACAGAGACCGCTGAAAATATTAAAACTAGAACACTTACCCCTCTTTTCTTCTCCACCACCGCATGCTCTTCAGTTTGTAAGTTTTAACCTGACCTTGCCTGAGCAGGTGGGCACCGGTGTCAGTGTACCAGCATCCAGAGGGAATGCAGAGCTAGCTTAAGTTAAAATCAGTAGCTGAAAGAAATTGAATCCAGGGTGGCCACATGGGAATATCTGTGTAACACTGAAGAGCAATTTTGAACCACTAATCTGAAAGGTTTGCAGGAAATTTTTAGGGGTGATATTCCTCTTGAGAAATAACAAATTAATTTCCTACTTTATAAACTCATTTTCCAACAATTCAGTGAGGAGGCTATATATTAACCTGGACTTTCATCCAATACTATTTCAAATCAATTTGCTACATCATACATGGTTGAAGGCATTCTTTAAAGAGTGATTTGCCACCAAATCAGAGGTTTTCATGGGTTATGCAGATTTGCCTTAGAATGACAAAAACAATCCCCATTCTAGGAAAGATATCTTTGAAATTTAGCTTCTTATCATCATAGTTATAAATATTTTGACATGGTTTTAAATTGCATTTAGCTTTACAAAATATCAAACTCCAAACTCATAAAATTACTCAATAATGTTTAATTTTCTTAAAACTAGTAATATCTATTTGATGGAGATGATGTATGGTGTGCTACTGAAATAAACTTCTGATGGACTGATAATATTTGGCCTTCTATTTTCTAAGTATTATGTTCTGAAACTTCATGAGCAGTAACATTAATCTTAGCAATGGCAGATGACTAAGACTCCCTGTCAGTTTCTAAAAAACACCATTTCTACCACCTCTGACATTTTAACATTTTGCTAGTCTTTGTTAAATATTTAGTTTGGGAAAAATTTCCTAGAATTCTTATATATTTTTCTCTACCCAAAATATTTTATTTTAAAGTTAAATTGAAATTCAATGATCTTAAATTGAAAGCAAATTTATTTTATTATAGAGTATGTTAGGGATTTTTAAAATACAGAATTAAAACTATTAATATAATCCAGAGAGTTACTTAAAATAATAATGACTAATCACTACCAAACAAATTAGAGCTGTAATAAGTCAAGTGTATTAGCTGCCTCATGTCCAAGTGATGGATACAATGGCTGATTTTAGGTTATCCATTTCTAGTGAGCATTCACCTCCTGAAGATATTGGCCTAGCATGGGAATGCCATTGCATTATGCCATCATCACTTAAATATGATTCTTATGGACTGCCTTACATGGAATGGTGGTAAGACATGATATATCTAAGCAATTGAATACAAAATTTGGTATGTATGTGTGTTTGTGCCTTTTGGGAAAATAAGGTAAATCTTTAGAAGTTAATATAGATTCTCTCTCAGTAGAATAATTCTTGCTTAAATTGCTGTTTTTCAAATGCTAGATAGAACTGTAAACTCAGGTAAGTTTCTTACCTCTCCATACCTTGACTTACTTATTTTAGAATATAGCAACACCAGTCCAATGATACTAAATGGCATTTTTGCATGTGTTGAGCACAAGGTAAGAATTCAGAAAAGGTTTGCTACTCTTACTAGCATTATTATAATGTATAATCTTTCATTACAATAACCTTGATCACTATACTTGAAGGAGTCTATGACCCCATAAAGACAAAGAACCATCACTGTAAAAATATTGTCCTTTTTATGTAATTGTAAGTCACTCATAATGTAGCTTCTGTGTATCCTTCTTCTCTAATTTTCTGCCTATTCCTACCTGCCAAACTGAAGGCCTTACTATGCACCTTATTTGGTCTTCCCTGAAGGATCTATTTTTCATAGCTCTGTGTCTTTAGCTTTGCCATATGAAGTTCTAAAGATGAAAATATTAGGTGCTCAATCAATGTTATACGAATGAGTGAAGAGACAAAGTCACTTTGTTATTCTCTCAATGCAGCTGTAAGTAGCTAACTTTTATCAAAAAGCTATTTAAGAGCTAAAGAAAGTTTCTATGCCAGCTCATTACAAATTGGATATGTAGGCCTTTAGTACCAAGCATTATTGTCCAGTCATGCTGAAGCAATGATTTCTCAATTATATTCACTAAAATACAAACAAACATTGATTCTAAATAACCTTCTGCATCCCTCAACTATCTTATCAAAATGAGCTATCCCAACTCTGATAACTTTTCTTCAAGAAAATCTTAAAACCATTGCATGATTAGTACACAGAAAGCATGCATGTTTTGGTATATTTTGTACTAAATCTTAGGATTAAAAGATATCAAATGATATTTGTTGAGGGCATATCACCTAATTTAAGTGATACGATGTGAACAGGAATATTAATTTTGAACCTATTTAAAATTCTTACCAGTAACTTCCAAACGAAAATTATTCTTTCCCTGTAAAAGCAACCCATTTGTCTTTGAAATCTCCAAATTAAAATGATATGGCATTGTGCATTCTTACAGTAAGGCTAGACCTCTTGCAATAAAAGACCATGTCAAAGATGAATACAATTACCCCCACAGGGAAAAGTTTGTTGTTGTTTTTTCTTGAATTGTGGTAATAGCCATATTTAGCTTTCTTCCTATTGTACAAAGGCCTGTTGGAATTCTTGGTTGAAACTTGGATCTTGGGAGCAAAGGAGATTTTAAAGCTAGCTGAATGAAACTTGTACTTCTTGCTTTGTCTTTAACTATCGTGCTCAGAGTGAATGGGTTTTCACAGTTGACCAAACTGGAGGGGGGCAACAGCATCATATTTCTGCAGAGGTATTTGCAGGATACACACCTAATTTACTTTTACTTCATGCAGCAGTCTAAGTAAAATGCTTTCTCCACTAAAAGCACCTTAGAGAAGATTTCTGATACAAAATAGCTTGAAAGTTGGGCCATTTAATCAGGTGCAAATAGCTTGAAATACAATCTATTCTCAAATTTTTAGAACCCTAAAATATTTTGAGTTTGAATTTTGACTTCACTTTAGGCATTGCATTAAAATAATGAATAAGTCTGAGTTAATCTCTTTAAGAAAAAAATCTTCTACAGTTTTATTTGGTAAACTAATGATTTTATTAAGACATCTGTAGAAAAGTTCTGTAAAAGGTTGGTTAAATTGAGACCGAAAATTGAAGTTACTTTAGTAGATAAGGAATATGCTACCTTAATGGACCGGATACTTTTCATCTGGAAATTTACTTTCTCTTCATTTTTGTCTATTAATGATATCTGCTGATTTCTTTCAAAAGTAAGTGTTTTAATAAAACTTTAAATCTCCTTTCAAGAGATGTCTTCAGTTTCAGAACACAATGACCACCAGATAACATCACTACTGCAACAGAAATACTAAGTGTAGTTTTCAGTTAAAAGATTGTGTGTGCATAGAAATAAAAGAGCTTTTTTTTTTTCTGCTGAATGGAGAAAAATAGCAAATGGGAATGCTATAAATGTTTTCAAATGGTATTTTTCTGCTTGAATTATGTTTCACTAAAATACATGAGACTCAATTCCTTGAGTCTCTCAAAAACCATTGGCACTTTCTAGAAAACTTATGAAAAATGTTATTTTCCACTCAGTCCATTTACTTTGAAGCCTTATCAAATGAGGGATCAAATGAAAGCGATGATCCTAGGTTTTCTTAGGTTGTTACTGTGCAGATGGAATTAACCTCCATCCAGCCACTCTCAAAATGCAATGCTTTCTTGTCACAAAGCAAAGGGAGTGGAACACATAGAATTATTCTGGATTATGCTGAGAGGAAAGAAAATGCTGACAGGCCAGGGAATAAAAAGGTATTCTGCTGGGGCAACTATGAAAGACCAGAATCATGACAGCTTAGAATAGGGTGGTTTTTTTAAACTATGGGAAGTTGATTTTATAGTCAAGAATTCAATTCATGGAACTCTGAAAAGTTGGACTTTATAATGCCCCAGAAAGTGAAAATTTGGAAGAAAAATTGTACCAATCATAAGAATATAGTGATGTTTGCTTAATATTTCATGTATGTATTATGTTTCAAAGAAGCTGATAAGGACTGTGTGTTTAAAAGATACACAGCATTATGTTTTTTTTTTTAAATTGGAACATTGTTACTGTGGTTTTTTTGTTAGCAATTAACTTTTCTATCATAAAGGGATAATAATAAAATCTTTGAGTTAAATGTAAACCATGAAACTAAAAGTTCGAATTAAGTTCAGTAATTTGTGATTCCAGCTGACACCTCCCAAGGTGTGCTTGCCTTAAACCTCTGATCTCCTTGGTGGTTTCCACCAAGATTCCCTCGCATAGTGTCAGGTATTTTTTGTGTGACAAGATGCAAATCTCCAGTTTAGTATTTCCAACTAAGGAAAGAGTTGGGCTTTGTGCCTGTTCCCACCAGAACACTCAGTCATCCCCTTCAATTCTGTATCTCAAAATGGATCCCTTTCCTCTCTCCTTGTGCCATAGATCATCCTTCTCCTGGCCATCATCCCCATCTTTTAAGTCCCAATGCTCAAACCCCAGTTCTGGGCTTTCACTCTTTAATTTCTTTCATATTCACTTGTCTCAGATTCTCATGGATTCTTCCTTTTCTCCAGGCTTATGTCTGCCTCTCAGCTCCACAGCCACCATCTCTAAAGAGACTCAATTCCACCTGTGTCTCTTTCAAATATCTTCTTTCCTCTCCCTCATCCTTCATTTGCTAGAAAATATCTAAGGATACTAGAACAGCTACCTACAGCTCGTCTTTAAACAAAGAAGTATGTGAGATAGTCAAAAATTCCCCAACTTGGCACTGGGGTTACAACTCAGTGGCTGAGCACTTGCCTAGCATGTGTGAGGCACTGGGTTTCAATCCTTAGCACCACATAAAAAAATAAATTAAATAAAATAGAGGTATTGTGTCCATCTACAACTAAACAAAATTTTTCAAAAATCCCCAACTTTCATGGAGTACTCTAGATTCTTCTCGTCCCTCTAGCCAGTAGAAATCCATTTATTCAGTCAGCTGAATTAAAAATTGGACTTCTCTAAATCCAGTTTACACAGCCAGGATTAACCAAATTGCCTTGTAAGATGTGAGATGTAAGCACAAAACTGTGAAGCACCATGCTAAGGTTTGGCATTTGTTTGGGAAGCATTTTCCCGTGTTGTATGATGTCTATGTAACTTTGGTTTATAGTCAAAGGTGTCAGCGCATCAATTTGGAATACAAATTTACAAGGTGAAAAAAATGAGATGCAAAAGGCTCCATTTCATGGAGGTGACCTGTGCCTGATGCACTTATCTAAACTTCCTGTGTTGACATCAGACCTGCAGGTCACCTGCCACAGATCCGAATCCCTGAGTTAACCATGCAGGCTTTGATAAAATCTGGCTGACATTTTCCATCTGGTCTATGAGTATTTAAAATATAAAATTAAAAAAAAAAATCTATTAACTAGGTAGAGGCGTAGTTAATCCTAATCTCTGAATATTCCTTGGGAGACCATTAGCAAAAATAATTAGAATGCAGTTGCATCCAATCGGTCATGCAGTTCACACATATGCACCAACCTCAGCATTTATATGTCTCAGTGTCTTATGTCTAGGCCCTAAATTTGATCTCCAAAGCACAAAAACACTGAAACATTTCATAGGGAAAATATATCAACTGTCCTAAGTCTATCAACAATTAGCAAATGAGGAGGTTGGATCTTTGTTGTCATTAGTTTACAACCAAGTGATTACTTTAATTATCCTCACTGGGGCTCAAAAATATGTTCAACACCCAATGGTCAGTCATGGAAACAAAAGCATGAATACAAGCATGTGTATGGCTTTGCCAGGCTCAATAAGCACCACCTTGATGTGCTGATGGTTCTTAACGAAGACATCTACCATCAATTAGACAAATGACAATTAGATTGAGCACTGAAGTACCAAAACAGGAACACAGAATTAACCCCAAATGCTAAATTATTTTTAGGTGTTATTTACTCTGTCTCACAATAGCCAGAAACAAATTTTAGTGATTGTTCTTTATTACCTTAGTTCTGCTTCACTGTTCATACTTTTCAGGCTAAAATTTTAGCTTTTTTTTTTTTTCTTTCTCCTTTTCTAAATTGTACTGAAATCTAGCTTGATACCTTCTACATTTTAATCAACTTAGATCCATAAGTGTACAATTAGAAATGTAAGCCACATACAGTGTTTAAATATAGCCCCTAAGCAGACAGTGTGCATGAACTCTGAATTCAGACAGACTTAAGGCTCAGTCCCTGCTTTTAGAGGACAGGTGATTTCTGAAGTACAAGAAAGGAGGGTTCTAAAAGGATCATATTCTTTACCCAATTTTAAGAGTGATTACAACGACCATCTAAGTAATAGATGCTTCAGGGGAGAATGCACAAGAAGCCCCCTGTCATCTTAGGTGAGAAACGTATATATTTCTCACATTAAGCTTTGCCTGAAATGTTCACTGTCCATAGAATTTTCTTTGATAAGCCAAAAATTTTACAACACTTAATATGCTTTTTCACAAACCATTGCCTTACTTCACATAACAAAAATAGAAATTCTTCCTGCTTGCACACTGGCAGGGAGCCCAGGTTTGTATCACAATTATTTCTGAATGACTTGGCACAACCTTTAATGCTAGCCTTCTTGCCTCACAGGATTCAGTGTTCCTTTTTTTGTCCATGTCTTCACCTCAGTCTCCAGAAGTTGTATTTGCCTGATTATTATTAATACTCTAGGGCATTTCCGCATGGCTGTCCTTAGAGTCCACATACCCTCTGGCTATGTTAGAGGTGAGATCACCTTTGGACCTCTACTGGCTCAGTTCCCTTGGATGGGATCCAAGACAGAGCTGCCTTATGCTGAATTTCACCACCATGACCAAAGGTGTAATAATGAGACTCCATGTCAATACCTCCTGGATTTTAAATGATCATATTCCCAGTATAAGCACAAGTATTTAAAATGATGTGTTTCTTTACATTTTATTTAATTTTTTTCCTGAACAGTCAAGGCCAAACATTTTATACCAAAATATGATAGTAACTGCAATAATCTAGCCCAGAGACATCACACACACACACACACACACACACACCCACCCACACCCATGAGTATGAACAAATAGAATCATGGAACAAAATCTTTCTCATTTGTCCCCTCAAGGAGGAATCTGACACTCAATATTAATGTCAAATATTTATTCTATTAAGCAAAGCATATGATTCAGTGAATATCTTATAAAATTCAGAATGTATAATATGCATAATCATATTATCAGATTAATATAGCCACTATTTTAAGTGGAACTGTGTCTAGGCATTAGCAAAAGGCTCCAAATGACTATATATTTATAGAGAAGAATACAGGAGTGATTATTTTCCAACTTCTGTGCTTGAGCCAGAGGCAGTTGTATACTTGAGAGACAGGACACAGGTCTACCCTCCTAGTCAACAGTGGCTAGCTCAGCTACAAAAAGCTTTCCAGTTCTTGGCAGAATAACAAATTCTCCAGCAAAGAGGGGGTAGGGGTGAGATTTTTTCTCCTGTAAGTAACTTAATGAATGAAGTACTAATTAACATTATGGCATTGATAAATGGAGAGAGAGATTAGGGATGTACTCGATATTCAGACCTTCGCAGATGGACTGTCAAAGCCACATTAATTCCTATCTCATTGGAGCATCTGCTTCTCCCATAATCCACTGGCCCTTGGTACGAACAACACAAACTGTTGTGACTCAATTCGATTTATATCAATCTAATTTCTTTTAATCCAATTTGTATTCCAATCTACTACCTTCTAATCACTTAAATCTTCAGCCTCCATCTGGTAAATTTTCTCTCAAAATTAACCGAGCAGATGCCTCTGCGATTGTCTTCCACAGTCAAGCTAATCAGACCCTCACAGTGGCCTATAGAATCCACTGAATAGGTACGTGACTTACGGTGTTGCCCTTCCAGTTACCAACACAGCGAGGTAGGAAGATCATTTTATCTACCATTAATTGGTTCATTTGCATAACACTGCTTGGGAAGAAACAGAGGACACAAAAGCCAAGAGAAGAAAACTACAGGAAGACAGCAAAATATGCTCATTTGTCCAGTGAGTTTGCAATTCAATCTGGTTTTTGCTTAGGTTAACAAATGTGCAATGAGAATATTATTTAATACTTAAATGTCTAGAAATCTACCTTGTGTACTCTGAGATTAGAGGAGTTTTTCTAATAACCACAAAGTTGTATGGAAACCCAACTCTGGGAAAATAACATATTCTTCAATTCTGGATTTCATAACTATGCAATAATTTATTCACTGAAGCATATATGATATAAGCAAGATGGCCCCTGGCTAGTATTCACATTCACTCCCATGGAAATTATACTGTGATCCACAGTTAAGATCACAGAGTTAACGTTCCCTCATGGACTGGACAGTACTACCCGTGGAGAAAACATCATTGTAGAGATAGTAATTAGCAAAAATAAATAAGGGTCCCAGGATATGTAAAGTGAAAAAAGTACCAGAAAGTACTCTTCGTATGAGACTTATGACCTTGGTTTCATTAACTTATAGCTATACTTCTTACCTAATGTGTCTTTATTATGTTTAAATTTTTTTTCAACTTTAAAGGCACTATCAAATGAGATATTAAGTATTCAATATGGCCACATGAGGCTAATCAGCCTTGGGAACACTTTTGCTGTTAGAAAAACCGATAAGATTAGTCAGGAAAACACTAAACTCAGCAAAAAGTCTGTCTTGTCATGAAGGATGTCTAATAGGTCAGTCTCATTAACATATGGAACACAAAAATGTCAAAATGCCTCCACAAGTCATAACAAACTATTAGCAGTTGAATTAAACAACAGAATATATAATATATGTCTATAATCCTGACCTAGACTAATTTCTAAAAGACAAGGCCTGTGGGTAGTGTGGTCACTGGGAGTCCAAAACAAACAGAGAAACTGAGCTGAAGAAACCACAGGGCTCTGGGAAACTGGCAGTCCTGTTGAATTAGGGGGCCATGGAAAACACTGATCCATCAGTATCTTGGCCCTAAGAGAGTGAGTGACAAACATCTCTTTGTGAACAAAATCAACCATTCCTGGGTCCTGGGTCTAGCTCAGTCTCAACTTTGTCACTGGGACACTTCCTCTCAGGGCCTCCGTTATTCCATCTATAAAATGGACCAAAAATTCTATCTGTGTCTACATACTGTGTTAAGGATGAAATGAAAGCACATATATAAAAATGCAAACTACTCTTTTTCTTAATTTTAAAGCACTATATCGGTGTACACTAGTATAGTACAGTAGGGCCACTGGAGAGCATGGACTATGGACTCAAATTCTGATGCAGGAATTGGGCAAGTGTGGACAAATTACTCACATTCTCGGTACCTCAGTGTAAAAATCGTGGCAATGATATTGCCTATCCTGTGTTATGTGATGAAATGAATTAAAACATGCAATCAATATATGGAATATGGAATATGAGTGCCTGGCATAAAGTATTCCAGGAAAAACCTAATGTAAGCCAAAGAATAAAAGCTAAGAGAGATGACTTTGTGTTATAAGTTCTCAACTGTGGGTGATCATTAACTGCAAGGTAGCTAAGCAGAGATGTTGATTTTTTCAGTCACTTGCACTTTTTTCAATTATAAAGACAAACTAAAGAATATAATTATTGCAAGTAATTAAATGACATATGAATGAAAAAAAAATGTGATCTCTAAACGTCTTGTAGTTGACTTTCATAAGAAAAATGACCGGAATATCATCAATAATTCATTGAGTATTGAAACAAACCTAAAACTACATGTCAGAGAGTGCTAGGACAGGAGTTCATATGTCATGCAGTTTAGAGTCCTGTGCCCTGTTACTTTGACTTAACCCCGTTTGCCCTTGAGGTAGTAAAATACTGGAAATAGACATGTCAAGTACCTCCTTGAATGCCAAGGAAGCTCATAAAGCTGACATAGAATTGTAAAAGTATTGATTTAAAGTCTATTTTTTTCTATTTTTAATTGATATAAAAAGTGTAGAAATTTATGGGATGCAGTATGATCATTTGATACCTATATGCAATGTGTAATGATCAAATCGGGGTAATTAGCATTTCCACCTCCTTTAGACATTCCATACTTCCTTGTATTAAGGCACTTTGAATTCCTTCCTACCAGTTTTTTGTAAGATATATAATCAGTTTGTGTAAACTATTATCCCTGTACTGTAGGACACTAGGTCTCATTTCTTCCATCTGACTTGGTACCCTTTATCCAGCCTTTTTCTAACCCCTTCAGGTTCTTAGCCTCGGGTAACCACTACTCTGCTCTCTACTTCTATGAGATCTACTTTTTTAGCTTTTTACAGATTAATGAAAATTTAATTCAGGTCTCAAGGAACAGAGATAGTGGCAGAGGCAGAGAATCTAGAACATATATGTGTTCATACATAAGTTCACTCTCAAGAGCAAAATATGTTACATGCATTTAAGAATGTGTCAAAGCAAACCCCCTTATCATGTGCAACAATAATGCACTAAGGAATATTTAAAAAGAATAAAACCCTTGAAAATCTAGATAAAACTGGAAGGTCCAGTTGATGATTAATCACAGTCCCAGGTTCGATATTACCAGTCTCAGCTGAATCCAATCTATTCTTGGCTAACCTCTACCAATAATTTCTCCATGCCAAGCTCTACCCCAAGAATCACCTGCAATAACTAAAACCAAAATTGATCAGGCTTGCTACTAACCTCTATATAAGAGTGCAAAGAAGCAGTTTATCAATTGCTGTCCTGGAATTTTAGTTAATTATAAAGATCTTGTTTTTTCTGTAGAATTCAGCGTAGTATTTTTGGTGCCCACTACCCTGCTATACATAACATATTAAATATTAAGCCACTGACTCTCAGTAACACTAATACTCAGTAACAAAGAAAAAAGATCAATATTGTTGTGCTTTGTTGATATTTTAAGGACAGGGTGCTTTACTGAGATTATTTCATTTTCAGTACAACCTGTGTTTAATGATGACTGTTTTAGTTTATCGAGACTCATAGGAAACTATCCACAGTATTCAATGTTTTCATAACATAATAGAACATTTTTGTCTCTATTTTTCAAAAAAGCAAGAATATATATTTCACATGTGTTATGTGATCACTGTTCATTTTTGGTCAAGGTTTTACTTAAAAGACAGCACATTTATTAAAAGGAAGCAACAGTTTAACTGAGTTGCTCCAATAACATTTTAAAAGGTCCCTATTACCAAATTCCTTCCTTTTAAACCTCAGCTTCTCCAGCTTTAAATAGTCTACAGAATTTGCACTGATCACTATCAGTTTTCTGCACTCTTTAAGACAAAATTGGAAGCTCGAGCCTGGGCAATTTAGTAAGACCCTGTCTCAAAATGAAAAATAAAAGGGGCTGTGATGTGGCTGGTGGTAGATCCCTCCCCCACCAGGTTCAATCCAGAGTAACATCTAAACACAATGGAAATTTCATAAATTTCTTTTTTTGAAAAGAGACTCAAAATTTTAAAACTCAAAATTTTCTATAATGGTGAGTGTATAATTTGAATTAAAGTAAGTGTTAATGCTTCATATAGATCTACCTGTACATTATTGTGAGTTATTTATAATGAAAATTGCTACATCATTTTTATCTGTACAACTATTGTATAGATGAACAGTTATACTGAATTTTTCAAGCAATCATTGACAAAGATTTCATATAGCTTCATGTAAAAATGTTATAGTTGTTTAGTGAGCCATGACTTGACTGGAAAAGAAAAATACTGTCTTCCTCCAATTTTGCTTATTTTCTCTACATTTTAAAACATCATTTAGAAATGTAATCTATAATATGAAGTTTCCATTAGATGCTTTAGGACCATGTATATTAAGATGTCTCTCTTCCTCCAAACAAGTTTTAAACACTTAAATTAGGTGCAATATCTAAAAACCAGTGCAATACAATCCCTAAAAAGTTGAAGAGTTTTTCATAAGACAAAGTACAATTCACAAGAAGGTACAACTAAAGGGATATACTAATGACTAATGTAAGGGAAATAATATATAGAACTTATATATTACATTTTCTGATAGCAAAAAGGAAATGATGAAAAGAAACTGGATTCTTATAAATGGTAGTATTCATGGTTTGCATATGAGGTGTCCTCTCAAAAGCTCATGTATTAAGCAATGCAGAAATATTCAGAAGTGAAATGATTCGCTAATTAATCCACTGATTATGTAAACCATGTCAGTGGATTAATCCATTTGATGGATTAATAACTTAAATGGATTATTGAGTAGCTACCCTTGGTAGGTGGGGCATGTCCAAGAAAATAGGTCACTGTAGGTGTGCTCTTGGAAATCAAATTTTGTGTCTGGCTCCTCTCAGTCTCTTACTTCCTAGCTGCAGGAGCTCAGCAACTTTCCTCTGCCACACCCTTCCTCCATGATGTTCTGCCTCATCTCAGGCCCAGAATAATGGAGATGGGCCACCCATGGACCAAACCTCTGAAACAAAATTCTCTTTTCCTCCTTTAAGTTGTTCTTGTGAGGTAATTTATTGGCAGTGATGAAAAGCTGATTAATGCAGCAGTACAAGATAAATAAATGTGACCAAGATTTTCAAACTGTTTCAAACTATTAAGAAATGTCCTGAAGTTAGCATAACATATCAATTTTAAGTTCTATAAGTTCGTAGGTTCCATAAGAAATAATAGTATATAATTAAAGCTTTCCTTCTGCAGAAAATATTTAGATCATATTTTGTGAATATATTAACAGAAAAGTAAAAACAACGTTTTTTCTGCTGGGTGTAGTGTTGTACACCTGTCATCAGAGCAGCTCAAGAGGCTGAGGCAGTAGGATCAGGAGTTCAAAGCCAGCCTTAGCAAAAGTGAGGTGCTAGGCACCTCAGTGAGACCCTGTCTCTAAATAAAATACAAAATAGGGCTGGGGATGTGGCTTGGTGGTCAAGTGCCCCTGAATTCAATTCCCAAGACTGGGGAAAAAAAAAAAAAAAGGTTTTTTTTTTTTTTTCTGTTAGTTATTCTCATCAGCAGGATATTGATTAAAGAAAACTGTAAGGCCCAACCCTATTCCTCATCCACTTCCAAATCACTAATGAATACAAGGATAGGAATCCCAAATAATCTCGACAGATAGTGCCCAGCCTCAATGAGAGAGGAAAAACATTCCTATGAACCTACAATTTACTGATGTTCCCACTTTCCTGTATGATTGAAATTCATCAGTATTTTCATCTGAAGTATTCCTAGATCCACAGAGCATTCCACATCCTGCACCTTCAGATATGGGTAGGACAAGGAAAAAAAACGTTTTCAAGTGAAATTTGAAGGAAATACAGGATTACTAATATAGAATTTCATATAATGCTAATGTATAGAGATGACGTATTTTATGTATATATGAATATATATGTCACTGACCAGAAGCAAGATGACATTGCTCCTTCAATTTATGGTGCCTTTTCTATAGGCCAGGTTTTAATGTAATCAACTTTCCAGGTATGAAATTCTAAGAGCTACAACAGAGACACCCTAACAACAAAAGGCTGTTACTTGAAAACAGTGGAAATACAAAGTTTGACATTTTTAAGTATTTCTTCTCAAGACTCTGCAAAGAAAAAAGCAGCACTCAACATCCAGCACTTTCAAATGTTCAATAAGGGTTGGAGGAAAGGTTGCCACACTGTCATCTCACTCTGTCCTCAGGGACATTTATGCTGAGTGGAAATAATATTATTTCTTCAAAAGGACTGTGTTCATTCATTCATTCATTCATCACTTATTTATAGGTGACTAATATACATCACAGAAAGGGAAAAATAATAAAGGTGATGTTTCCTCAAGGGACAGTTCCTCTAAAAATGAGAGAGAAATACAAAGCTGTGAATTCACCCAAGACACAACTTCTTTTTTAATTGAACTAGCTGTATTAGTTCTTCTTCCATCCGAAAGGAACATCTGTCAGCCAACCAGCTGAGCCAATAAACACCCTAATGTGTTAGAAAAGACTGTGCCTTGATTTGTTCAAAATATAATAGATAAATACAAAGACCCTCTCAGGAACGTAACTAATTGCATTAGGAGGCATTTGTAAGGAAACAAGACACATAAAAAATCATCTGTTCCTAACTACTTCTTTTATGTCCTAGAATTATGGCACAGGTGGAAGGGGACATATTTTAAAACTGAACTTTAGAGAAAAGAAAGAGAATGTGAAGTAGGATGACACTGTGACATTTTGCAGGTAGCCTCCACAGATGTGGAGAACAGAAATGCAATTACCTCACCTACTAATATTTATGAAAACAATCAGAAAATACTTGAATATTTATGTCAAATCTAAATTTAAATCTGCATCTATAATTTATCAATGTGCATGATACTGGTAATAAAAATGAAATATTAACATTATCTACTTAATGAGAATGCTCATTTGTACACACAGGATATTCATTTGTGATGTAAATGCTGTTCATTGTATGTGTATTAAGAAATTTATAAAAAAAAGTGATCAAAATAATTGGTTTTAAAAAGTTAAAATATATGACCAAGTTAAGAAACTTCTCAAACTCCTTCTGTGTATGCATTCAGGTCATGACATCTTAGGCACAGAGCTTCAAGATGCAGGGTAAGTTCATGTGTAATAATGGAGACTGACACCATGCCCACATGTCCTTCAGTGTGAAGGACAAACTGTGGAGTCCCCACGTAATACTGAATAAGACAAGTTAATAGTGCACTAGGGAGGAAACCACTTAATATTCATGTTGACAGAAAAGAAGCGAAAATTAATCAGGGGTTTCTGTGCTCTCAAGGAGGACCCAGGAAGGCCCTTGGTTCCAGTTCCAGGAAGGCTAATTGATTTAAAGTCGCTCACAGCAGCCCTTGGATGAAATGCTAAGGTTTACTGCAGATTGGCACTGGGAAACCTTCCTCATTTAACTTCAAATTAATCATATTGTTCCATTGAACTTTGTTTTCTGTAATGTGTTTTTCACAACCTTCTCCCCTCGTCTGCATGAAAGGCAATCTTTTCAATGGATTTTAAGCAATCACAAAGAATATTTCCTCTTGTATTTATTTCACCCTACAGGTGTTTTCAGAACAGCATGTTTTCCTCCCTTAGCAATAAAAATGTGTTGCCCTCACTCTGCTCCTTTTTTAAACCATCTAAACATTAGAAAACTAATGGACGATGTTTACCTGCTATTCAGAACACTGAGGTAAATCATTCAACCCATGAAATACTATTTTTAATGATGGTGATTAAATATAATTACAACCCTTTTCCTTTGAGAAATTTATTAACCCCCTTTGGATTAAATACTCTGTTGCTGTAATTCTGAAGTACAATTGTTTTCATATCTATTAAGCATTTTCCTCAATACTTACCTACAAACCACTCTAAAGCAACAATATTATAGACACAAGGTTTAGTGGATTCATTTCCTATTCATGTGTTTTAAATGATTTCCTTTTTAAGTTCTGCTAATCACTGCATTAAACTAAATGATGAGGGCCTAACAGTTCTTCCATAAAAATAAAATCAACTTTATTATGGTGTGTTTATAATAAATAAAAATGCAAACCTGAATTAAAATAGTAACAGATTAATGCAAGACCAAACCTCAAAGCACACAAACTTGAAGAGTGAATAAAGTTTACAACCTCTACTATACATTAAACATAAAATATACTCATTCAAATGTGTGTTCAGCAACTATTCTGAGATATTCCGAGAGAGACAGAAAGAAAGAGAGAGAGAGAGAGAGAGTCTATATATGTGTTGTTAAATTGTAATGAATCTGATGAAGGAGGATGTAAGAGGAAGAACTAATTTGAATTATTTGTCAAGAAAGTCTTCTCAAAGTGACTCAAAAACAGAGTACTGAAACATAAATGGAGTTAGCCAAAGTGAGAACTGGAAAAGAAAATTCCTATCATAGTACAGGTATATCTTTAAATGGGAAAGACCTTCCCATATTCTAGAAAACTGAAATAACATCAATGTGACTGGAGTATGGAATATGGGAAAGAGTTGTAGAATAAAGTTTAAAAGTTAGGCCAAGACTGTAGGCATTCATAAGGCCATATTAATGGTTACAACCCATCATAAATGCAATAGAACCCACTGAGGTGCATTGAACGCCTCAGGAAGGTAACATGAGCTTTTTTCAACATCCATCCTGGCTACTCAAGGAGGGTCAGGTGGAAGGACAGAAATCAAGTATGAGGCTCTTGCAGTAACCCAGAGAAAAGAGGACAACTTACAAGGACTGGGAGTAGTAGGTAGGTTGATTATTTTGGAGGTTAACCCTGAAGAACATAGCTCAGCTTGATGGAAGTAAGGAAATTTTCTGTTCAGTGGAGCATCTACACACACCACCATCAGGGCTTTCACCTCATATGAACTCTGTGTGCCTTGGGTAAGCTACTTAATGCTTTCCAAAACAACATCACTCACTTCAAAGGAGGAGAAACAACACATTACCCATTCCATTCCATTTTTCATTTTTGAGTTTTGCCAATGGGGTGCTGCTTTTTTTTAGTTTCTAGGCAAAAACCCCCTAGGCTAGGAAGTTTTAGCAAGCTTCATAAAATATTCATTATTCAACAATCCTAAAGGACATTTATATTAAAATTTAATTTAACCCCACTTTACAGTTTAGAGTTCACTGTCCTGATAAAAGACAGAAAAAGACACACAAAGACCCAGGGGAGAAGCTCCTGTGAAGATGGAGGAAGGGATGGGAGTTTTGTTGCCACAAGGCTGGAGACACCTGGGCCACTAGAAGTTAAAAAGGGTGAGGAAGATGTATTACTTTCCTAGCATTGTCTTAACAAAATATTACAAACTGGCCTAAACAACAACAATTCGTTTCATACTTCATTATGGAAGTTAAAATTCCAAATTCATGGTGCTGGCCGAATTGGTTCCTTCTATAATCTGTGAGGGAGAATCTGTCCCATGCTTTTCTCTCAGTTTCTGGTGGCTAACTGACAATTTTTGGCTTGTATATTGCATCATTTAATCTTTTACTGTTGTGTGAATACTTGCTGTGTCCCTGCCTCTTTGTCTAAATTTCTTCTTTTTATAAGGATGCAAATCATATTGGACTATGGTGTACCCTTAGTGACCCCATTTTGACTCTCCCTGGAAAAAAAACCTATTTCCAAATAATATTGCACTGTGAGTTACTCAGGATTAGGACTGCAACAGATATTTGGAAGGATAGAGTCCAACCTATATCAGAAGTATTCCTCTTTAGAGCCTTCAGAGGAAGTCTGGTGCTACCAGCACCTGGATTGTGTCTTTATATGTAGTCCTTCCCCTGTTAAGAATTCCAGCAAGATAGTTCAAGGGGGACAGGCACTTGTTCTGTGCTGCTTACTATTCTAATCCAGTGCCTGGAAGAGTACTTCAAACAAAAGAAGTACTCAGTACATGTTTACTGAATTAAACAGAGAATAAGAAAATCTTTATGTCTAACCACCACCAGACATGTTGGCCAAGTGGTTAAATAGCCTATGCTTGAATGACTGAAGTACTAGAAGTCCCTAACTCAAAAAGTTTCATTGTAGCACAATTTTGTTAGTATACATTTTTTGCCTTGAATGAACATATGCTTTGGTAAAGTTTCCACCTATTGTCCTAACTCCAATTTTACCCCTTTATGTTGAATATAACAAATTTAATCAGTCACCTATATGATAACAGGTTATTGAAGGATGTTGCTGTCAATATCTTTGCCTGACAGAGTATCCTCATTCTTTCAAATATTTCTTTTTCCATCTTTTAAAACTCATCTCAGCCCTCCCACCCCCATCCTCTCTGCTAAGTGATCTCCTATGCTTCATTTCACTGTCTATTTCAGACTCAGAAATCAGTCTTTCTGTATATGATCCAACACTCAGGCACAAGTATCCACCCTTCCATTTCACAGCAGAGATAACCAAACTTTCTTAAAAAGCAAAATAGTCAATATTTTAGTTTTTGCAAGTCTTGAGGTCTCTGTCACAGTTACTTAACTCCGTGTTTGTGACATGACAGTAGCCACAGATATGTGTAAAGAAATGAGTGTGGCTGTATCCCAATAAAGCTTTATTTGCCAACAAGAATATTAGATTTATTGAAAGTTTCACATCATGAATCATTATTGTTTATGTTCAATTAGTTAAACATATTAAGAAAACATTACCATAGTTTGTGGGTCATTAAAAAGCAGGTGGCAGTATGAATTCAGCCTCCAGGCTGCAGTTCACCCATCTCGATTTTGGAAAATGCACTCTGTGAACGATGTGGATTGCACAATACACCAAGGAAGTGGATTGCACATTTCACTTTGGAATTATGCTGAATTTAATGTTCACAAAACATTAAAGTCTTCATTCACACATTCTGTTTCCAATTCTGCCTTCTCTCATGCTGTTTGGATGCCATTCACCCTCCCCCCACAAATGAATAATGTGCTTGAATTACACTCTCAGGATATATTTCCCTTCAGAGTGAATATTAAAGCTGACTGTTAAGTGACTGGCTGATAGGAGATTTCAGAAATTAGCAATGGAAAGAAAATGATTATGCTTCATTCTATACAATGTTCATCTAAACAAAGATTATTCTCTGTAGGGTGATTCATTCATTCTCATTTAAGAGTCAAAACAAAATGGCTTCCCTTTCTTCCCTTGGGAAATGATGGCACAACAGAAGGGAACATCTTTGCAAAAGCTGTCTTAATTTCTCTCTTTGTTTCCAACACATAAGATTTACAGCTTTCTTTCATCACCAAAATATGTTTTCTCATATCAAATTAAGATTCACACCCTTGACATAAATATTAACCAAAGAGCCTGTGCATTCCCAGTGGTGAGAGAGAAGGAGCATTGCAAAATAAAGGGCTAATTCCTCCCTCGAGCACAGTTCATAACAGCAGAAATAGCAAAAAGCTAGGTACTTGCGAGTGTTTGGAAAGTTTTGCAAATATATACTCACAAATATTTTGAGACCTAAAACAATGCACCAAGAACATAAAAGGAATGGTGACTAAAAGAGAAATTCAAACAAAGCAGAGATTTTTGAATGATCTGTTTAGAACTGAAGATTATATATCTTGAACAATAATACCACTTAACAAAGTAGTAATAATGGTTTTAAACATTAATATATTACATTGTCATCACTAAAAGAAAAAGTTTTCAAAGTCCTGCTGCATCTTCTTTAAAACCAGGATGCCTTGGTTAGCAAAAAAAAAAAAAAATCTGATAAACAACATGTGATGTGTAGGGTTAATTCCCAGAATAACTTCATGCTGGCAATAGCCATGATTTTCTACCTACTTGCAGAAGGTCCATGCCCTCTGAGGCTGAAGGTAGTAGAAAACAGATCATCTTCATCAACAAACTTGGAAAAGATAATTACTCATCAGTGAGTTTATGTCGAACATGGTACTAGGTGTTTTCCATGTTATCTTGGTTAATTCTATTCTTACAAAAAAACTGACGTTTTTCCCCAATCTTTTTAGTCTGTAACTAACATACAACCCAAGGCAATTTATTTTAGAAAAACATGTATCAATTCTTTCTAATTTACTACATATGGATAAATTGCTTCTTATACTCATAGGTTGTTCATTGGCTTAACTTTTGCTGAATAAGAATGGTAATGAAAATATCAAGAAATAGAAAAAAATGGAATAAGCATAACTGATTTTTAACTTAGTATAGATTCCACTGACAGGACCAACAGTGCCCACCCACTAAAGTTACAATATTAGTTATATGTTTAGAGGGCCCTGCTTCAGCCAGTGTGTTAAGAGAATGACAGCTTTGGATAATCCAATACTACAACCAGGGTAGTCACTAAAAATGAAGTAAAGACAGATTTATAACTCCTTGGAAAAATTGCTGAGGCTTACCAACTAATGTAAACTGTGCTGTGCTGTTTTGTTTTGTTGTGTGTATGTGTGTGTGTGTATGTGTGTGTGTGTGTGTGTGTTTTGCAGGAGAGAAGAGTAGAGGTCCTGTTTTCTTAGAATGATATTTAATCCAAATGGAAAGTTAAAACTTTGCTAATTCAAACATTAGTCTTAACTTTAAACAGTTGTTGCAAGGATACCAAAGATTTGTTTCCTTATTTTATTTGGGTAAATGAATGGAGGACAATGGAGATAATCATCCTATGTTTTCACATATTTTTCCAGGGCACTAAACAATTTGTTACAAATTCTTAGGTTGTTTGCTTGTAGTGTCAACAACTAAAAGCAAAAATAAAGGCAATCACTGCCCAAAATCTAAATGAACTATATAATTAAAATATGAGCATACTTAAGAGTAACATACATACTCTGATGCTTAAGTTTATTTCTCCACACTTAATACTTATTTATTGTACCACATTGTTCTATCATTTCCTAGGTAACATTACATACAACTGTTTCACGTACAGTTTTTCTGGTTATGGAAGTTTTTCAAATTGATACGTTATCAATATACATAATAAAAAGTTTGGAGAAATTATGTAATTTGGCTATTTTAACACAGAAACTTGTGAAACAGTCAATTTTAGGATCAAAAATTTTTCCACCTGCATGTAGTATCATTAGAGTTTTTATTATCAAATATCTTTTGGGCTCTCATATTTTAACTATGCACTTAAATTTAAAAGTTTATGACAAATACGAAAAACTTAATACTTTAGAATGTAAAGATAATCTTGATTTTTTTTAATACAAATGTGCTGAGGTAGTTATAAAACAGTGAAGGCAGTGACCTCTTCAAAATTATTCCAGCTGTTTATCTTGCCATTTCCCATAGGTACATCCATCTTAGTAAATGTATTAGATTTTTACTGTGCTATTATCAATTACCAAATTGATTATGATGAGACATAATTCTCCCTTGTCACAAGTGAACAGATATATTTCAGGACATTTTTATAGGCATTTTTTAAAAAAATCCATGACCTACTAAAGAATCTTCATTTGTAGTAAGAAATAGCTTCACTTTCAATGCCAACAAAGTCCTAGGAGAATGCCAATTATGCCAATTTTGCACAAACAGATGTATGGTGATTTTGTGATATGGACTAGTTTACACCAGGGACAAAGGCCAAACCATTCATCTCAATTTACTTAGGATTGAGGCTTAATTTGAACTCTGACCTCAGAGAGGAAAGGGCATCTATATATCCAATAATAGCACAAGGCACTATTTTCAGAAAGAAACATGCATATTTATCTTACACTGCATTAATTTTCACTTTGCAAACAGTGATATTATTTTAATATTTTTATTGCTCCTTAAAATTAACTAATTTTAGGAAAAGTTTAAAATTTAGGCCATTATTAGGTAACTAAATGTTTAATCAATAGTAAGGATGACGGCCATTGATTGAAATTCCTCATTTAAGGTGCTCTCAATCTCTATCACCAATAGTCAAATGACACCTGACTAAAGATTGCTAAGAATCTTGTTACTTGCTGACTTTAATGGAATTTTGAAAATAGGTCATAGGAATGACAGGTAATTGAATTTAAATTAAAATACAAAAGGAAACAACGAACTATTTTTCAAAATTAATTTGAAATAAACTTTTTGTTTAGCCACTCATTTCCTGTAAAGAAAAAGTTTACTCTTTTAAAAGTGAGCTGTGATCTTTGTAGATAAGCCTTTATTTATTAAGAACATAATTGACATTCCTATTTAAAACATCTCTTCGATAGGTGATTTATTGCTCTACTCCTTCCCAGGGAGCTCCTGAGAATTAATGAGACAATTGCCAACCGCTTGAAGCTCCTTGGGGAAAGACTGTAATAATATTAGTGAACATTATTGTGATTATTATTATTTTATATGCAGTTCCATCATATGATTTTTTTCTAAATGAATTTAGTTTGTACCCTTGATTCAGCAAGACCCACCTTTTGTTGCACTCACTGAATAAAAGTACTGTGTAAACACCACTCCTTTTCAAAGCAAGGGAGTCACACAATTCTGGTCAATTTCCCAAAATCCATTCCTTGCCTTCAACTGAGAATTAATGCTACCAAGAGTTCTATATCCCCCTGGTGGTCATCAACCTTATGGAAAAAATGGGACCTGAGTACATTAGGGAGTCATTACCCCAAATATCTTATTATAGAAAATAATTCATTCTGCCTTTCTGCTCAGGAGAAAATCAAAATATTTGGGTAAGAAAGCACACTATATTACATAGATTGGCCTCTGATTCAAGTATTTATATGACCCAAGTTTTTAAATTCTTACAAACTTCCACTTTTAATTCCAGAATGAAATATTTTTATTTAAATATCACTCATATTTTATATTAATTTTACTTAAATATTTATAATATGAAATTACAATTACATAAAAATATATCTTGCTACTAGTTTTTCATATGCTTCAATATTCTTTTACAAACTGTTATAAACTAATCTATAGTTCTTAGGTTGTTTTTTTCTTTGTCTTTGAAAGGAATAGCAATACATTTTCCTTTTAAGGTCACTTTTAAAATAAAGTCAATTAATTTTAACCAGATACTTTCCTGTTGTGACATCTTAAAATGAAAGCTTAACAAGAACAATATAAGCATATTAATGTTTTTATCAGATTTATAAAGTCAACCTGGAGAAAACAGGTTTGCCCTTCCACCTAGGTAAGTAAATTAGCAAGTACAGTACAAAGTATATATTGTATATATTCTTAAGTGAAAAATGGGAGAGGGATTCTTTAATTTTTAATGTTTTAAAATGTTATGATTGACATAAAATATTTGCATGTATTTATGAGGCACTATGAGTTGTTTTGATTCATGTCTACATTGAGTAGTGACCAACTCAGGTTAATTAACAAATCCAGAACATTAAACAGTAGTCATTTCTTTATGGTGAGTTAAATCAAATTTCCCTCTACTAGAAACAGTTTTTAAACATACCAAAATGGATATAATCCAATCAAAACTCAGAATACCTGAATTATGTATATCCAGGAAATTCACAATTGATCGATTCAACAATACCACAGGAAAACTTTTTGCTGAGTCCAGAATAGGAAGGGGCAAAGGAAGAGTTTATTAAGTGGTTCATCTTAATTTAATTCAACAAATATGTATTGTACACCTTTTTTTTTTTTTTTTTTTGGCATGCAGGTGTCTTCACTACCTACTACAAGCAATAACAAGAAGGAAACAGCTCCTGACATGAAGTAGCTTAATGTGAGTGTGAATCATCAAGCACACACATAAATTATTACCATTGCAGTCAGCTGTAATCCAGGGGAAAGCAAGAGAGCAAGATGAGCTAAGAAGACCCTGTCAAACTTTGATTAGCCTCCCTGTCTTGCAGCATTTATTTGAAACTATGTTTGGGGTCACACTCCTATTATCTCTTAAGTCATCTCCCTATTACCTCCTTTTTTCCAGACTTGCTGATTTCCAATTCCTCTACAAGTCTTCCTATTTTATTCCTTGCCATGTTCTGAGTGTTGACTCTGGATGCACAGAGCTTTTAGAAAACAAATGCTTAAGTCTCCGCTCAGAGACTATCTCTTTTGAAGTGCTAAAGATCAAACTCAAGACCTAACATATGCTAGGTAAGCCCTCTACCACTGCACTACCATCTCACCCCCAGCTTTTTACATAATGAATCCAGGGCAGGGAACAGAACCCATGGCTGAATCTTGCTCTGACTCAGCCCAGTGTGCCCTTCCTGGGCTCTTTCCTCACCCCCAGAATGGCTGCGTACCCAATACACTTTCAGAGTCCCTGAGGCTACCTCTAAGCCCAACTGCTCAGGCAGTCCAGTATTTGGATTTGCCAGTGGCTCTTCTACTGACCTGTCAATTCCCCCAGGAGCACAGTCATTCTCTAAAATCTTCTCTGATCCTTAGCATTAACCTCAGAGTCCTCACCTACATGGCTATGTCACCTATCCAGCTCAGCCTCCTTCCACCTTCCCTTGCTCACCACTTTCCCAGCTACTGGACTGTTCTTCCAAATTTTCAAAGATGCCATGTTCTCCCATCTGGTCCCCCTTCAGAGCTTCCCTTCTGCCTGGCATTCCCTTCCCCGATCCAATTCTTCCCATGGCTGTCTCCATCCCTACAGGCCTCAACTTAAATATCACTTCCCCAGGAGGCCTCTAGGACCAACAAACCACATTGTATAGATTTTAAAATCTATTTATGGCTATTTATGATCCTTTACTTTGCTTTTATGGTATTTAAATTCAAGTGCAGTCACAAACATATTCAATGTGATTATTTATTATCTATCTTTCCCAGCAAACTAAAAACTCACCACATCTTTATAGGTATTCAGCATAATGCAAATGCTGAGTAAACACAGTTTAATAATTAATATATAATGTGATCATGTGCTACCATCTAAACTAATAATAACAGTCATTATCTTGGAAAGAGCAAAACAATATGCATTTTAAAAGCAACTGTCTTTTAGTGGCATATTCCAAAGACACATTTTTTCCATTGCTTTTGCAAGAGTGCTGCCAATATTGCTTGAGACTTTTGTTAAACTTGGAAGGACTTGGGAACTTGTTCTTTGGGATGTTATGGAAGAAGTGAGCAGGTCACACCAGATGGCGCACAATATTCTTTTATTTTAAATCACAATAGCAATTCCATTGTGACTATTACTTACATTAAGTTGGAACTTTCCAGGCAACAGCAGAGAATTATACTTTTAATGTCCATATGTTTGCCTCAAGGCAACTGAGTAAAGCTAGGTGACTCTCAAGCTAAAAATATCTGAGCCCAATTTTTTTTGTTCACTTATTCTGTTCATGAGATATTTGAAAGCTTAGTAAAAAGACTTTGGAGACCTTCCTTATCCCAATATCCTAATGAGTTTTTAAATAGTATGTTAGAAATAAATGTAAGTATTCTCCTTTTTGATGGGGAACACACACACACACACACACACACACAATCTAATAATATCAAATAAAATCAAAATCCAACTACATATTTTTTAAATACCCTCTGGTATCCAAAATCTGTGAGTTTGACTCTCATGTTATAAAATGTATACCTTGAAAATGAATATTTGTATATTAGTAACTAATTCATGAAAATGTTAAGACCAGAAAATAGAATTGAACTTGGTTGTAAGTTCTTTTATGAAACTTTAAGGGTGGACACACATGTATGTGAAAATGTGTGTACACCTGTATATACTCGGTGTACATGCTATATACATGTATAAGGTCTTTATGAAATATGTTATCTGATATAATTATGAATATAGCCATCTGAGGTTTCATGTTAGAAATATTAAGCAATATACTTTAAAATAGCAAGAACTTTTATAATATGTTAGAAATATTAAATGATAAATTTGAAAATAGTAACTACTTTTATATCATTGGATCTATAAGCCTTAATGAAATTTGCCAAAAATTGTTTTCTGAGTTTTGTGTTACTAAGGGTATGAAATGTATACCAAATATAGTATTTTTCCTGAATATTCTATTGTCATTGTTACCCAGTCTCTAAATGTAATTTCAAAGAAATGAGGGGATGTGGGCTTCTCACAATGTAAAAAGAAATGTTATGCAGTATTTGTGTCTTCAGATGAGTGAAAGCACAGCATGAACTATGATATTAATAATAAGCAGTGAAACTTTTCATTTACAGATATTCTGTATTGTCAACTTTACTTTTTGTTGTCTAATCCTTGTGAATCTCATCAAACAAAATTAGGTCTTTACAAGTTGTACCAAATTTGCTCAATACTGCCTCTCTTGAAAATAGGGTGGGGAGAGGGGAGCAAGTTCTTATACAGATGGATCAGGAAAGGATGACTTCATCAAAGAAAGTCTTAGCTACATTAAACAAAAAAGCTGGGAAACTCAGTGGTAGAGCTTTGTGGCCATCATCCCTTTCCCCGATCCTGAGGACTTTTATCTTGTTGAAACTTGTTTGGACTGAGCATTGCTTCATAGAGTTGCTACTCAAATATTTGAGGTCTTCTGATGATCTAATTTCCCACGAAGGAAACTCTTCTCTTTGTGTGAGGTAAATGACTAAAAACCAAGCTCTAAATCCTTTCATGAAAGCCTTATTATTAATACCATGCACTGATTGGTAAGAGCAGTTCAAATTTTCCATCTATCTTTTAATATATTTCACAACTGTTTAAAAAGTTATGTTTTCTCATAATCACCAGATTGCCAAAGTTCAGCTTATAAATATTCTTCTGGTTAACTTGACCCTACTTTTATTTACTTTATTTATTTACTGTGGTACTGGGGATTAAAATCAGGCATGCTCTACCACTGAACTACATTCCCAGCCCTTTTTAGTTTTAGGGTTTTTGTTTGTTTGTTTTTTGAAGGTTTGAGACAGGGCCTCAAAATGAAATTAAGTTTCTTTCCAAGGCTGTCCTCAAACTTGAACTCCACCTGCCTCAACCTCCCTACTTTTGCAGTATAAAATTAGAAGAGCAAAAATAAGAAATGATCTAACAGTTACATAAATTTAAATAGTAAACCAAATGGTAGTGGGTGTGATAAAAAGTAATCTGCTGTTTTGATTAGTTTCCCAGGGTACAAAAATGTAGTTTAGTTACATTTATATCACCCAAGTTACAGACCAATCCAATTCACATAAGGTTATATGTGGTTATATTGTGCTTACATGAGGCCTCCAAATATTCATATTATCAAACTCTTTTAACCCTTATATGGAATTATTATTGAAGGTACTCCAAAATACTGTGAAAGAATAATGTGTTGTCAAGTAAGAATGCAGAGGAAAAATGGAAAAAAAGCCTACCATATTTTCTTTCACACCATATATATTTCTATTATAAATTCATTATGAGATTTTGGATAGTTCTAACATTTTTATATAGCTCATCACCAAAGTTGTCCCTGCTGAGTTCACAGGTGAATTACAGTCCTTCATCAACACAGAACACCATTTTCTGGCCAGATGACAAAATCAGAAGAAATGTATTGTATGTATAGATCCTTAATATCAGGACCATCTTTTTCAACATTTAGATGTTCCTTGTTACAAAATGATGACTACTAGAGGCAACAGGGTTTAATGGCAGTCAGAAAATTCAGAAGTTGAAAAGAGGGAAAATCAGGAAAAAAAAATTAAAATAAAAGTAGTATATAGAAATTATAGAAGGGTGAGTTCCAGGTGAATATTTTGTATCAGGTGTTACTTTTAAAAAAGGAGAAAAGATAGGAAGGAAGGAAGGAAGGAAGGAAGGAAGGAAGGAAG
>JAJEJO010000653.1:797790-891320 GCA_020662805.1 Glaucomys volans
GGTGGGCTAGCTGCAGGAAAGGGGGGCCGTCATTCCCCCTCACCTTCTCTGCTGCACCCAACTGCCAAGGAGGGAGCCCCATGAGGTTGGAAGGTGGGCTGGTAGGCAGCCCAAGACAAGGGTCAGACTGCAGGGCAAACCCAGCGCCTGCCTGCTGCCTGCCATGTGGAGTCAACCCGGGAGTGGACCACACGGGCAGAGCGCTGCTCTAACATCTGCCAGTTGCAGCTTTTTACATTACATTTTTACATTACACCCCCTCCCCCTTCTTCCTCCTCCTCATCCATCTTCTCCTCCTCCTCCTTTTCTTCCTCCTCCTCCTTTTCTTCTTCCTCTCTCTCTTCCTCTCTCTCTCACTCCCGTACACTCAGTCCAATTGTGTTAAATCTCCCTCCACCATAGTTTTTGAGTCAGTCTGTCCCCTATAACGTCTGCTAAAAATTCGCCATTTCATTCCTAAAGGATTTTCTCTGCTTTTGGTCTTTCCATCTTCAAAACAACCTTGTAGAGGGCACATATGAAATATACGATTTTTAAATGTTTTAGTTGTTGATGGACCTTTATTTTATTTATTTATTTATATGTGGTGCTGAGAATTGAACCCAGCGCCTCACACATGCTAGGCAAGCACTCTACCACTGAACCACAACCCCAGCCCCACATTTTATATTTTTAAGAACTTTAAAGCTTCCTGATGAGTTTCATTGCTATGCTTCCATAACTAAGTCTTTCCAAAGACAATCTCCAACTCTGTTTCCAGGGTTCTCCTCTCTGTGCCTATACCCAACCAGAAACATAGTATCTATTCCTCTGATACCTTTGGTGGGTTTTCCATGCCATTCCCAGCAACATAACCACTTGTTCAAAGGGTGATCACAACCCTCATTTCCTTCTCCATGCTGCTCAAGTTACCTGCCAGGTGAGCTTTTGCATAAGGCTCTAGGCAACTTTTAGGTTCTGAATGAACTGTATCAATGCCTCAAATATAGTCTTTGAGGGTCGAGTCTATGGGTATGTCATCTTGGGATCTAAATAACACAACCATGGGAGGCTGAGGCAGGAGGAGTGCAAGTTCAAAGCCAGCCGCAGCAACTTAGTGAGATCCTAAGCAACTTAGTGAGACCCTGTCTCAAAATAAAAAATAAAAGGGTTGGGGATGTGGCTCAGTGGTTAAGTGCCCTTGGGTTCAATACCTGATATAAAAAAAGAAAAGAAAAGAAAAGAAAAGAAAAGAACCAAGTGCAGAATAGAAGCACTCTAAATATTTATGGGAAGGATGACAGAATCATCATGAAGCTTAAGAACTAATATGGAGGATTCCTACTCTACTCTGCCACTTACCCACCCAAGCATTCTTCCTCTAGTTCTTCTAATGACAAGGACCAGTGTATACTCTCTATAGTTACTTACCATTCTTGTGCCCAATCTGGCCCATTGTTTGTTTTTTCTATAACCCATAAGAAACATCTTTTTTTATTTTTAAATGGTGAAAAAAAGTGAAAGAAAAATAATATTTTATGATATCAAAAATTCTAATAAAAATTCAAATTTTGTTAGTAAAGTTTTATAGGAACATGCTCTGCTCGTTCATTTACATATTGTCTACAACCACTTTCTTCCTACAAAAGCAGAGTAGAATACTGTGCCAGAAGTCCACAACTGGCCAAGCTAAAGCCATTTACTGCTTTTTCCCTTTACAGAAAAGTTCTGAGAAACTCAGTCTACAGTATTACATAGATTAAGACAGTATTATGCTAAGAGAAGTACCTTGAAACTACAAGAACAAGATGGAGTTGATGAGGTCTGGCACCAGCTCTGCATTCTTTTTGTTCTCTTGGGCTTATCATTCCTGATATAAAATAACCAGTGGTACCAGCTTATATGTGACTGCCACTGAATATCTGAAAATGTTTTAAATCCAGCAAGTGATTTTAAAATCAAATTATAGGTCATTGTTACCCCTTCTATTATTAATTTATTCAAAATAATGGGACCAGATGAAAAACACAAAAAAGAACTCCAACTTACATTGCCAATCTTAGGTATTATTTTCCTGTTATCATTTTCCATCTCCCTAGAGAACAGAGAGGATCAAATTTTTCACATTCTCTTAAACTGTATAGCTCCAAAGGACAGGTGGCCATCTAATAAGATTTTGTTAATGTTGAAAGTAGCAAGAGGATTATGTTCTGGGTTCTGTTCAACCAATGCATCTGATTACAACTCTTGCCTCTTTATATAGTAGACTCATGTTGTTTACTAATTTTCCTCTGAACTACAATGCAACTTTATATTAAGCATCTCCTAAAGTTTAAGTCAACAATAATTTCAATGAGTATTTTCCACTTAAATACAGCTCATGGCTTCCAAGGTTTGTGGCAATACAAGTCCTGAAAAGTGAATGGCAAATACTTTGAATATGGTTCCATTTTTGCCAAAATTTCCCCCTAATATTTAAAAAGGTCTTCTAAAGTCCATGTTAGTATTGTTATTTCCTCTGCTGAGGCCTGGATACACACAGATAATGAGTGCAACCTTCTCTGATTTTAAGCAGTCATCCTCCTGAAGACTCTATGTATTAACTTCTATGTCTCTTCTGCCAAAACCTTTCTCATCTTCTGGCAGCAAAATACAAAATGAAAGAAGTATTTCAATTGCACTTAAGCCACATTCATTGAAGGGGTCTCTCCCTAGTTAGTGATTCAAAACTACCAAAATGGGCACTATAATCTCATGACCTTTAAAATGGAATACGACACTTCTAATCTGAATCACATTCACTCCTACACTTATCCCCCTGGGCCCTTTCAGCCTTATTGCTTTGCTGGCTTCTCCCTCTAGTTAGATATCTAGATTTCTGATTATTTCCCTGAAGAATTTGTTTATATTTGTATACTAAATGAAACTTTAGCTTTTACTCTCTTAAGAGTTTTTTCTTCCTAAATATTGTGAATCATTCCATGTGGTTTCAGGGAAGGAGGGGAAGGAAGGATGGTTTTCTAATTCTGAGATATGTAATTTCTTTATCGTTTTGTTCTGTCCTTTGTATCACTAATAAAGATGTTAAATCAGACCACACTTAAAGCTGATCTCTAGACATCACTCACCAAATCGTTACAATTTTATCTGTGATTGCCCTTGGGTATTACCACCTCTTAACAAGATATTTCACTTCCACAGAGTGAAAAACAGGTTATAAGAAGCATCATGCAGAATCTTTTAAATGTTGTTTATTCTCATAGTCAGATAAAATTATACACTTTTGATTCAACATGAGTATGTATTGAAGAACCACAGTAGGATGCTCCAATCAAAAATAAAAATGTAAAATAAAGAGAAGAATGGGAATAATTTTAAAAAACACTAAGGTTTGGCTTAATTTCCCATCTAAATATTACCAATCTGCACGACATTAGAATCATGCTGAAAAACAGATTGGAGAAGCATCAATTTACATTTTCCAGTTGCCATACAACAGGCCACCAAAGCCAGAAACTTTTTTATCTATGCACCCTGGATGAGCCACATGGTTCATAAACCTCAAGCATTTTATTTGAATATATACAAGGTGATCAAAAAATATAAGATGTAATGGGATTATAATGATACCATCTCCAGTCCCTTGTGCAAACTATCCCATAGATAAAGCATACTGTGCACACATACATACATATAAATAACGACTTCTTTGTAAATCAGACTGTCCCTTACATCCAAGTGCTCATGGGAAACTAACACCTGCCACCCTTAACACTTTCTCATTAGATGCTTCTCTAAATTCTCAAGAGTATTGTAATTAGTTTCTTCATCAAATAAACAAAAATGCTATTTGAATGTTGTGAAAGAGCTCTGCCTATACAACATTCTGAATATGATCACTACCACCATGTTTTTTAATTCAGTATCATCACAAACTTTGCTGAAATCTAAGGATGGCTGATTATTTTTTTAAATGTTCATTTGGGATATTTTTACCATTTCAATTTCATTGGACAGTAGTCACAATTAACAGTATGTAAAACACTACATTTTTAAAAGAACATTGCAGGTATTGAAAATTTAGCAATTTCTTTGCAAAAGCTTTTACACTGTATAATATCTAATTTGCAGAATGGCCAAAGTAGTATAAAAACCTTTCTTGTCTGCCTTTCCCCCCCACACACACACATTACAAACAGAAGGTATTAATCACTGATCTCAAAGGCAGCTGACTGATGCTATTCAGGGAGTAGGGCTTTCTCACTCATGTGGCCCCATGAATAACTCTCAAGGCTTTTATTACTGCTCTGAGTGGACTCTCAGCAGCACAGCCTCTCTTTAGCAACCCTGTCCCCTTAGGCTCCAGGAGGATTATAGATAATGGCTGAAAGAAAGCATCACTGGTAAAAACAAAAGTTTTTAAAGAAAAAAATTGGAGCAAAGTGGACATATTAGAGACAAGTCATGATTCATGGCCTGTACTATGTTCTGCCTCTTTCTCTCACTCAATACACTCTTTAGTTTTACTGCTGGATAAGAAGGGACCAAACCAGTGCACTTCTCCTAGCAACCAATATCAGTCAGCAAAGAAGGCATGTCATCTGCTCAAAGGGAAAACGGAAGAATTTGGGGTCATACAAAGCAGACACATGTTCTTTTGCATTTGATCCCAAATTGATTATCAAAAAGGATTCAGTAAATGCTAAATAATTCTGTTTTATGTGAATGTTAACAATTCATAGAACTAAATATCAGCTTGTCTACTTGCTATATAGTTGAGTGTCCAATACTAGGCTGATCCACTTCATTCAAATGTTCAGTTTTTTATTGTGAATGCATCCTGTCACTGACCCCTTACAGTTCACAAAGATCACCCCTCCCAGGCATATCCTTGAATCCCCTGCACCATTTCAAATGAAAAAAATTATTCAGAAACTCCCAAAGCACTCCATGTTTAGAAAACTTAGAAGCAAATCCTGAAAAAGATGAGACTATAAAAGCATTTGCCTGGTCATCTTATTTGCATGCTATGTTTAGCTCCTGCTTCGAAAGATAAAAACTCCTTTTGAAAAGTTGAACAAACTTGGAATTTAAAATTAACATAATGAGACACATTTACTGAGAGAGTCACTAATCTGAAGAGTTTCCTTACATCCAACGGATGAACATCAGAGGTGTTGAGTTTAACAGAAAAGTACAATAAGAATTCATAGCCTGAAAAGCATTTTTGAAATAAAAGTTTTGAGCTGAATTGTGAATAGAGATCAAGCATCAAACAACTTGGCTTATGCATATCTTATAGCCCTGCATATGGGGGTGAGGTAGATAAGAGCTATTTGCCCAAAATATGTACACACATGTTGTACGTATTTCCCCCAATTCTTTTTTCTTTCATTTTGTATTAAAAATTGACATTATCCAGACTTTGAAATCACAGAAGTGGGATTGAAGCACTTAAAAACATGCTTCACTACAAAATCCCTTACATGTTTTTGTAAGAGTCATGAAGAAAACACCCCCATTGAATCCATTAGCACTTTTTCTCCAGTGAAGTTATTAAACAGCATTGACCATGTTTTGAGGAGAAGAGGAGGCTGCAGATCCCCACTGAATGACAGCTTTAAGATTTGTGTGTGCAGGGCTCATGCACTCTTGAAATATTTTTGCATTGTCCATTTTTAAGTCTCAAGATTAAGTGAAATAAATTGCAGTCAATAAAATTGTTCTGCGAACATCAAATTATGTGTTCTAACTTTTCAAAGTCCATTTTGCCTGGAAATGAAATGCTGATGAATGTCATAGCTGGTTTTTATTTGCAAAAGGTTATATTCAAGCTGGGCCTGGTGGCATACACCTGTCATCTCAGGGACTCGGAAGCCTGAGGCAGGAGGATTGCAAGTTCAAGGCCAGCCTCAGCAACTTATGGAGGCCCTAAACAACTTAATCAGACTGTATCTCAAAATAAAAAAATAAAAAGTTCTGGGGATGTGGCTCAGTGCTAAAGTACCTGGATTCAATCCCCAGTCCAAAAACAAAACAAAAAAAGTTATATTCTTCTCTACCTAATTTCTCTCCTCCAATACATGATAGAGATGGGCAAGCCAGGGGAACAACATAACTGGCATTTGGGTAAAGGTTGGTTGTTGTTATTGCTGACATTCAAAGACATTTGAGAATATACAAGTTGTTGGCTATCAAGGAGGGGTAAGGGGAATACCTTCTCTAACTTATCAATAATGGACTTGGTTTTCAATACTACGCTGTTATTTAGCAATATGCAGAAGTATTAAAATAAAGTTATAAAACACAACTAAATGCCTATTGCTAGATTCATCCTAAATCTCCTTTAATTCAGCATAATACCAAAAATCATATTCTATGATTATCAGGCAGAGTTAAACAAATTAGCTTAACCATACTGTGGCCTTTGTTAGTATTTGAAAATACACACTGCAAAACTTTACAGTGTAGTTCTAACCTTGATTTATAAAGATTTATAAACTTTTCCTTACAAAGAAAAAATTTTTGACTATTTTTGAAAGGCAAAAATTCTCCCCTTTTTGATGGTACTTATGAACACTTTAATTAGTTATAACTATGGCAGAGGTTTTGGATAAATCCCTTAAGTTCCAGTTTGGTTTTAACTAGGTGTTCCTTGTTCAAACTCAAAAGCAGTATACTGGTATAGTTATAATATTCCATGTTCTCCAGCTAATTTCCAAAAAATTGTGGGACCAAAAACAAGGGAAATAGATCCCACATCAATCCCTGCCACAGAAATTTAAAAACGGCTGTTAACCCTCCTGAGCTAAAGCTACTATGTTGCATATGGTTCTAATTCAAAGGTCATAAACCTAAACACAATGACTGAAGACCATTATTTTCTTAGTATTACTATTTTTTAAATATTCCATTTAGTCATAAAGAAAACCTAAGTATTACTGGTCATTAACAAACAAATGTGGATGTGAATCATAAGATTAGTGATGTCTGCCTACCATCCATATTCATGTCTCTGAATTCACACCAAAATAGAGGGACATATCACATGCAGATTGGACAATGGATCATGATTGTTTTCAAAGATGCATATTTACAGTTTGGGGTAATTTTTTTCTGGGCTAAAATTTCTCCTTAAAATGTATTAAAAAATGATAACAATAGAGCATTAAATAGAAGTACTTAGGAAACAGTACCTTGAGGGTACACAGTCAAATCTCATCTTTATTAAAAATAAAAGATTTGTAAGGATTTAAGACCATACAATTAATAGGTATAAAAACTGACACTGAAGTCCAGGGCTTCTGCCCCTTCCTCAGGAGTCATAATATCGTTCTATTTAGGTTATCCTCTCTATATACACAACCACTCATTATGCAAATCTGAATAATGGGTAATTATTAGAATCAATGTCTATACTACATAATTGGATTATGTAGAGAAAAATGTAAGAGGAGCCTCAATATTGTGTTTTTTGAAGATTATCCATAGTAGGAGTGTTTAGTTAGAACACAGTAAGTTGATTTTACAACAAGATTTATCTTCGTGGTACTTTGCATCAAAAGCACCAGGTAAAAATATTCTGGATAGGATGTAAATTGTCAACATGAAATAACATGCAGCATTATCCAAGCATATTCTATTTGTTAACAAAAATTGCTATCTGCAGTATGTCCCCTTTGATTCATAACACTATGCACTTGGGAATGCCATTTGCTCTGCAATCAGCAAATGATGCAATGGAAACACACATGTCATAGCACGTTTGTCACAGTTGCATAGGTGTGGTCACAGATGAGTCCACTTAAGAGGCAACAAAAATTCTCATCAGTCATTTGAAGACTGAAGCTAAAAAAAAATTGTATGAAAATTGTCATAGAAATGTATCCCAAATGTAGCTCCCAGATAGTTGGACAAGTTCTCTTCTAGTTATTTCCTTGTTCATACTATTTGGGGAATGATAATATAATGAAAATGCTATTGGTAATAAAAATAGTAAATAACATCTAGATGGTGCTTATAAAACATCAGGTATCATTCAAAACAATTTTTTTCATGTATATAGATATGAAAATGAATATATATATTCATTTATTCTTCATAACAACTGAATGAGAGAGACATTAATACCACACCTCATTTACAGATAAGGACATTGAGGCATAGACAGTTTAAATTGCTTGTTGAAACTCACTCAGTAGTACTTGCTGACAGTCTTTTAAATATCAAAACTTTCTTCTTCCCTACAAACCATTTGCATTCAAAGTAGACTTTCTGCCTTTCCCTTTAGCATGTCTTTGTCCTCTCCATGACATCTTTTTTTTTTTTGCCTGAGTTCGTTTTTTATTTATTTTTTTAATTTTTACAGACTACATTTTAACTCATTATACTTTTCCCCCTTTTGCTGAAATGTAATTTCTAATTTTTCCAACCATTAAACACCCACTACTCCTCTAAGACCCAGGTCAAGTTATCCATTGGCTGCTGACCCTTCCCAGATCCTATCAACTTGAAATCACCTATTCTTTCTTGAGGTTCCCACATGTTGCTATGAATGTCATCAAATCCTCATTTATTGGACACTACTTTTATTTTGGTGACTTGAACATTTGGTACCTTCCCTATTATTTAATAGGAATGTCCTTAAAGGTGGAATCAATTTAACAGTTATGATGTTCCTCACAGAGCCCAGAAAGTTGCCCTGTCTAGAAATAGGTGCTCAATTAGTGTGTGCTGAATCAAATGATAACCTCAACATATTTAGCTGATGTTCTCACTGACATGCTTAGAAAACAACTGGTCATTTTCATGCAGTATAAACAGCAGGATGAAATTCCTGTTACAAAGTTTTAGGGCTAGGAAACTGGAAACAGTTTCTCCTAGGAAGAAGTATGTTAAAGACATAAAACATCTCTGAGCTCTAGATTCAGCTTCATCATTAAGTAGCAATGGGTTCTGTGACAAGGTACATAAAATCCCTGACCTTCAATTCTCCATGTGTCTCAATTATAGAGACTTGTGCAACATAATTACATACATTTCTCCTAGTTCTGAGATGATCACATTTTATGATATATGTTTAATATTTTTGAGGTCTCTGCTAAAGTAACAAGTTCAGTTTTGTTAACTGTATTCATAAAACTTTACAGGAAAACTAAAGAAGACTCAAAAAACAACATTCAGCAAACCAATCAGAAATTAGGACTGCTGGAAATTAAAGATGTATATCTGTAATACATAATAGTTTCAATGCAAAACTTTAAATAAAACTTATGAAGGTTATTCAATGCTTTCTTTAAATTAAAAGAAAATATTTACCACAAACACCACTGGTAGGAATGTAAAATGGTACAGCTGCTTTGAAAAACAGTCATGCAGTTCCCCAAAAGGTTAAACCTAGAGTTGCTACATGACCCAGAACTTACAGTCTAGGTTGAAGTGGACAAATGAAAACCATATGTCTACATAAAAATTAGTACATGGATATTCAAAGCAGCAATATCCATAAGAGTTCATGGTTTTTAGGTCAAAGAATAAATGATTTGGAATATTATTCACCAATAAAAAAGTGAAGTACTGATTCATGCTACCACCTAATGATCCTTGGAAATATTACACTAAGTTAAAGAAGCTAGCCATAAAATGTCATATTTTGCATGATTCCATTTATATGAAATGTCCAGAACAGACACATCTATGGAAACAGAAAGTAGACAAGTGGTTTCCTATGGTTGGAGATCATATTGCACAATGATCACAATACAAGATTTCCTTTGAGGTAATTATAAAATTACATTCTAGTGATAATTGCACAATGCTGTAAATATACTAAAAACCCAGACCTATATGCTTTGAACACATAAATTTTATAGCATACGAATTACATCTCAGCAAAAGTCCAGAGAAAAAGAAGATTTAATCACCAAAGTTCAGAGATTTATCTATGCCGACCTTTATCAGTTTTGAAAATAAATTTTTCTGTTAAGGCTTCAATTCATTTTCTTAAACCAAAAGTAATTGCAAAGAAGGCTCTGCTTGCCACGTTCTTGAGTGTATCTCAGTTTAGTGTCAATGATGGTAAACAGTTCCGTGGGTGTGATGATTACAATTGATAGAACAGGGTGATGTCTGTTACTGGGGATATTACTTTAAATGTTCATTTCTTTTTCAGTTATTAGGGAACTATATATCTGGGGACCAATTTTAGAACTAATCTATTTGATTCCATCTCCAAACTAGGGGAATCATTTTTATTTGTTGCCAATGTTTAAGTAGAAAGTGAAATCTGCCATAAATGTACAAGAAAGTCTCAAATCTTAGTCTAGATATCATCATGTTGCTCAGAGTGAGGGAGAGATGGTCCTACTGAGGCACATCGGAATTATCTGAGAGTGCCTTATCACAATATGCGTAACACTCAACGGTGTGTTAAAAAACACAGCTACATTGGTGTTGGGATCAGGAAAGAGTGAATGTGAAAATCATCAAGATAGAAAATAACCTTTCTTTGACTGAAAAGAGGTGTATCAAACCAAATGGTCAATTCTGTATCTCCTTCTAGGCAAAAGGCAAAATTTTAAATTACCAGAAATCATGGTGTCATTTGAGTCGGTATATAGTTTATAAACTCTGTCTCATTTTCTCTACACACACAGACACATGGCATGCACACACACACACACACACACACACACCCTAGTTCAAATGGGAAACATACTATGTATTGGGCTAAGGCATGAAAATCAACATGTTGAAAGTACTCCTTAAGCACATTTGCATTTACTCAACAAATATTTGACTATCTGCTATGTGTCATTCAGTCCTCTAGGTACTGGACTAGGCATTGATAAACATGAGTCCTAAGTCCCTGACCTAGCAGTTTAGTGGAGGAGTCACTATGTGGAAGAGTCAGACAATAAACAAACCAATGTCCATACCTGTCTACTGTGGGGAGAACATGCCGATCTCCTTGTTTCTGCATGTCTTGCTATCAGAGGCACTAACTGCTGTCTTCTTCCAAACTATATTTTCAAGGATATATGTTGAAATAGAGTTTACAGACTTTAGAAAGTATAGATGATCTCCTTTGAGAAGAGAAGGCACATTTTCCTTAAGGGTTAAGATCATAATGTCTCCCTCTAAGGCATAGGTGAGGCAAGTTACATTATTGCCTATTATAAATATTTAGGTTCCAAGTTCAGGATTCTTCAGTTGTGAGGAAAATTCACTATGTATGCATCATTCATCTATCTGCAGCACCCCCCCCCCACAGAGACTAGGCAAATCAACACAAATATGAATCATGCTGCTTATTGTGGCATGACTAATGAAGTCCATTATCTCTGACCCATCAATCTCATGTCTTCTGCCAGCATTCATGTAGCTCTTTTTAATTTTGAAATGAGTTAAAACTCTTCACAGTGTTTGATACACACACACTCTCTCTCTTACACAACACACACACACACACACATACACACACACATACTTCCAAGAGGTAATAAAAAAAAATTAAGAAAGATAAAGGGTGTAGCCCAATTGTGTCTTTCCTTTTTTTTTTTTTTTTTTTTTTTCATACCAGGGATTGAACTCAGGGGCACTTGATTGGTGAACCACATTCCCAGCCCTAATTTGTATTTTTTTAATTAGAGACAGGGTTCTCTGAGTGGCTTAGCACATCCCTTCTGCTGAGCTGGCTTTGAACTCAAGATCCTCCCGCCTCAGCCTCCTGAGCCACTGAGATTACAGGCCTGCACCACCGCTGCGACCGGCATAATTGTGTCTTAAGGGGAACAATTTTAGATTTGGAATTTTCTCCAAAAGCCCATGTAGTAAAAACAGTCCTCAAGGTGGTACTATTGGGAGAAGGTAAGCCACAGTGGGAAGAACTAGGTCTTTGGTTTCATTTTTATGAAGGAGACAGGGGGACTCAGTCCCTTCCTCTTCCTCTCTTTTCCTTCCGGTCATAAGGTAAGAATGCCTTCCCACCATGATGTGTCACCACAGGCCTAAAAACAATGCAGTCTACCCATTACAAATGGAAACCTCCAAAAGTATAAGCCAAAATAAACCTTTTGTCTTTATAAGTTGATTATCTCAGGTATTTTGATAGTAACAGAAAACTGACTGCTATATCCTTATTTTTAAAGACATGATACTGAAACAGGAACTTAACTGAATCAATTGAAATACTTACCTACCAAAACAAAGATCCAAGTAAAAGCATTTCCAGTAGAGGAAAGAATAAATGTAAAGGCCATGAGTCAGCAAAGTACATGAAGAAGAAAGTTCTAAATCCACATTCTAGCTAGAAAGTGTGAGCCCATGAAGTCAGAGAGATAGAAAGGGGTCTGAATTTCCAGAGTCTTATAAACATTTATGAAGAGCTCAGAGTGTAATCCATGAGCAAGGAGCTACAGGAATACATGTACCTTATTTACATGTGTTTGAAAAGTCCCTCTGACCACTGAGTAGTCAACTGGGATAAGGAAATGAGATGAGTTAATGGGTTCATGGGGAGTGTATAAATTGATAAGATATATGGCAATCAACTATATAATGGTAGGTATGGATGAGGATAGCAATGATTTTTACTGCAAAATTCCTTCAGCATTGCATAAGTTTGAAAATGCTCTTAATACATTAGGCAGAAAAAAATCACAAACACAAAATGGTTGTATCAGAATAAATTTCAAAGGGTTTGCTAACAAGCTGGATAGAGGCTGTGAGGACAAGTTAAGAGTGATTCATGGTTTTGGGTCATGGACAAATTTTTGAATAATGAAGCCATTTACTGAGATGGAAATAACTAGGAAAAGGAGCAGACTCTATCTTGGCTTGAATCTAACATGTTATTATCAGCTACCACACAAAGATGTCAAGTAGTTAGAAGGACAAGTCAAGCACTGTTCTAGGCACTGGAGATAGTTCCTGTAGAAAAGCAAGGTGCATCCTCATGATCTTATATTCCTCCCTACACTGATTAGGGTAATTTGACAAGCCTTCACATAAGTGTATGTATAAAACCTGTACAGTCAATGAAAGATTCTAGGATTGCCTTCAGATGGAAGAAGAAACACAAGGGACTGAGGCCCAACTTACTCCAAGTTTTCATTTAGGGACAGTATTTTGGATAAATATGCCACTCTTTAGATGCCATATTACATCTCTATTATATTTAACACCCTGCTAAACACTCAGAGTTTTTAGGAATTTCTCCATAAAAGACTAGAATCATTCATTCATTCTTTTTTCAATAATCTTTCAAAAGAAGATGAAAATAAATATTCATATCAATGTAGTGATCTAGGTTAATAGACCTATATCTAGATACACTATTAAGAAAGAAAAATTCTTTTCTTTAAAGACAAATCTGTGAAATGGTACTCTATAAGTTTCCATTTCTGCTCAAACTCAGATCTGAAGATTTCTGTTTGTCTAAACTAAAAAAAAAAAAAAAAAAAAAGGATCTTTTCAAAGCTCATTTGTATAAAGTTAAGTCGGATCTTAAAAGAAATGCAAGGAAGCCAAAATCCTAATTGGATATACCTAACCTAAAGGTAAAACCTAAATAATATATTGCCATTAAGTGCAGGTTCTCTAAAGTATTATTCAAAAAACACTCTCACTTATCTTCTTCAGATGTTTCTCTAATTCCTTTCACCAGGCTCAGAAAAGGAGGAAGAGGAAAAGAATGGGAAGAAGGACAAGAAGGAAGAAAAAAGATGAGGAGAAAAAGAAGAAAGAAGGAAAAGAAATAAGAAAAAAGTCCTTTCTTTTAATACTTGTCAGAAACCAAAATGCACATTGGAAGTAAATTAATTTCTGACAAATTACTGGAACTTCTTAAGCAGATGTAACTACACACACACACACACACACACACACACAGAAGCTCCTTTCATCACTATTTATGAGTCCACATTTATGCAATGTGCTCACATATCCATGTTTTTATTGTCAAAGATGCAATTTTGTACAAGCTGCTCAGAGATGAGATGACCATAACTGTCCCTTCTGTATAACCATGACTTTTAATGTTCTTTAAGATATTCTTGTTTAATGTTCTAAGAAATCCTTTTGGTTTATGGTCCACATGTTGCATAGCATCAAAGGTTATTCAAACAAAGCCAATTCAAACATGACATTACTGCATAGCTGCAAGAACACATTTCAGGTTACTTATATGCCATTTAAGTTTTGAAATTGGCTACATATGGCCACAATAATGAGCCCATTACTGAAAGAAGCACTTTAGCAAAATGTATAAACCTATTTGAGATTATACATCTGCACTATGCATGGGCATTATCTTTATATTCCCAAATATCATGTGTGCCATTTCCATTTTAAAAAAGATGAGAAACCCATTCTCATTTTCAGAACACCTTTTCAAAAATAAAAACTATCAGATTAACAGATGGAGATATGGAATAATAATGATAAGATGAAGTCTGACAGTTAACATTATTTTATTATAAATGATTGAAAAACTCTATTATTGGGTAAAAACAAAGAAAATCTAGAAAACAACTCTAAACCCTGTATGTATTCTCCTATATAATCATAGACTAATGTGGTTAATAATTCTGTACCAAATGATAAAAATCTTTCTCTACATGCAAAGCAGAAAAGTTTTTCTGCAGTTCTCAACTAACATAATATTTATTCCCTATGGAATACCACAGGGACAGGAGTCTAAAAAATCATAAATAATATTAGTACATACCTTATATGAGAAGGCAAAACTCTAACATTTTTTTCAGACATTATAAAAATGCACATATAAATAACCCACCAAGCAAATTTCAATGCAAATCTATGTATCATTTGTCACTGAATAAAATTAATTTCTGTGTCTAGCACAAGGATAGTCAGTATATCTTTGAAATGGTACAAGCCTCTCGAAATTTGAAATTCATGTGGAAAATAAACACACACCTCCAAGAAGGATAATAAGTAAATAGATATCATAGCATCCTGGGAAAGTAACAAAGCTCAGAGATCCTACAAACCAACTCCCTCATTATATATGTGAACACAGAGTCCCAAGGTATCCAACCAGCCTAGAGGGCAGTGTTGTCCACATCCCAAATTTCAACAATCCCCATGGAGAAGCTGTCATCATTCTGAAGTATCCAAAGGCAATCCAATGTCAAACATATGATTTACATACTAATTCAATAAGAGTGTCCACAGTTTCCTTTGATTTTGACATAGCAGATGCTACATACAAAGTAGTTTCACATGAGAAAAAAATTAACAATGCCTCTTCAGTCTAAGCTATTCTACCCCTGGGTATTTTCCACAATGTTACTATGAATTCTGCCATATAATTATGGCCTGGACAAATTATGACCCTTGATCCTATTATGTTAAATCAGAACAAAGGTTCTAGGTGTGTCTTTAGAGCAGGAAGTGGGGGGATTATGGGAGAGAAGTAAGGAAAGAACAGAGAGAGAGGGATACAAGGGAGGGAGGGAGGAAAGGAGCAAGAGAAGAAGGAAAGGAGGGAGAAAAGAAGGAAAGGAGGGAGAGGAGGGAACAGAGGCAAGGAAGGAGGGAGGGAAGAAGGGAGAGAAACATGTCTTGCTGCTGCTATTCTAGCAAGCTGGTTAATTGCATTTGTTTCATATACCTCCAAACACCCTGGTACATTAATTACTTTCTGACTAACACCAAGTTCTTCTGATTCCCTCTGTCACTTCCACTGAGCAATTTAATTGTATTGCTCCTAGAGACACCCTTGATTTAAAAAAAAAAAAAAACTTGGTGATAATTCTGTAGTCTAATATATGGTTTATACACGCATTTCTGTTATTGAAGTATGTAAAATTGTGGCTTATGAGGACAGACCATTTTAATCGCTATATCAAAGTCTCTTATCATTATCAAACACACTTGGGATAAATATGAAAATCTTTTCACTATGGTAATGTAAATATATCAAAAAGGTAAATGTGTTAGAGAAGAAAATGTATGGAGAATAAGTATAGATATGATTATAGATATTTCCCCAGTATAATTCACAATGATCAATCCCTAAACATATACCACTAAGGAGGGAAACAGCAGACTGCACACATGCATCCCTTGCCTTCTATTGCTGGGGGGCATAGATACTCATGTAGTCCATGATTGAAAACAGCCACTTGACAGTAGGTAAACTCATCTGTATTGCCTCATGTTTATAGAAAGACTTCCTTTCTAAGTCCGATACATTAGATAGCATGCAGCAGCTGCCAGGAATAAAGTTAGCTCCCACCGATGGACAAAAATGGGCAGTGTCCCAGATAATGAATTCATCCACAATGCAAATGCTAAAGGAAAGTTTATGTGGCAACACACTATTACGATGACTCCAACATTTGGACTAATACACCTCAGACTGAAAACAAAGTATTACAATTCACATTTCCAGAGGGGGTTGGTATTCTCGTCCTCTCTTTATACCAATATTTCCATTGATAAAATAAATTTGAAGTCCCTAGGCTATACCAATTTTTTTTTACTTTCTCCTTTTGAAACAAAGTTACTTATAATTATTTCCACTGTTCATTAAAAACAGCTACAAAAAAGGATTTTGTTATAGTCTCACAAAAAACTGACATTCTATGAAAATAGCTCAGAAAACAGAATCAGAACAAAAGACAGGAGAATCAGAGGCAGAATGCTGTCTGCTTGACAGACTGACTCAACCTAGAGGGAGACACCTATAGCACCTGTTTCAGGTCCCCATTGTGTTTGCCCTCTGGGGACTGAGCTGAGTGCTCCACGCCTGCATCTGGCTCTGAGCTGATGATACCCCCTTCTTGGAGCCTCGCCCAGTCTCACTTTTGACAGTTTTCTCTCTGTGATCTAAATTCTTCATTCTGATTTCATGCTAGGATAGCATTCACTGGCACGCAGGTGATACACATTGATCTCTGTGATACCCAATCTCAAATTCCTGACCCATTGAACCTGCCTCAGAGTGTCTGTTACAATAGTTCTTCCCTTGAATTTCTAAGCCAAAGTTTAGGCATCAGAGCAAACACCAAACAGAGCAGGCACATTAGGCATTAGGGTCTTTCAAGATATTCACTTTGATATTTCTTCTCCTAACAAAGCTGAGAGCCCATCATTTGTTATCCAGTTCCTCAATTAATTAAATTACAACAATAACAACAATAGGTACTATTAACGTGTTCCACTTGCAGCAGTATAGAAACAAAAGACCTAAAACCTCTGCCCCTAAAGAGCTCCTGCTTGGCCAAAACTGACTAGCAGACATAATGTCATTTTATGTATAACCCACATCAGACTCAGAAAGAAATGCTGGGGGTGGGAGGACCCGAAAAGGATAAAAGCATTTTTAACTTACCGTCAACCCGAACATATACAAATCCACAGAGCAGTAGTTGTGTAAACATCAGCAGACTCATTTTGACATATTAAAAATGATCCAGATTGTTTTAGAAACCAATCCCAGAGAGCAAAAGTACAAAAATAAGTATCAAAGAAAGAGGTAGGTCCAAAGTTCAGACTTTCTTAAATACTAGTTAGAATCAAGAAGAGCAAATCGCAAGATCAAGGGGTTGGTGGCGAGGTCTCGAGTGGGACACGCTTAGATCCATCCAAATTAACGGAGGGCACTTCAAAGGCTGCCGTATTTCCACACTCTGGTTCCTAAATTCCCACAAATTTACCCCAGCCGGAGAGATTATTCAAGTGTGTCTAACCCTCTCTCCTTTGGTTCCATTGCAATCCAAAGCCAAGTTCTTTCTTCAGAAGTCAAGAAGATGAAGGGGGAGGAAAAAGACCTAATTCCTAGAAAGTGTTCCACAAACTTGCCAGAGCGCTGCCGAAAAACCATTGGCCTGCCTACTGCTTCTCTTTCCCCAGTCTCCTTCTCCGTAGCAGCAACACGTCCTGGAGTTTTTTTGGTTTTTTTTTTTTTTTTTTTTTTTTTTTTTCACTTAACTTCCATAATAAGGATGTGTCAAAGCAACACTTTGCAGGCGGGCCTCTCCTTTGCAGCCTTGTTGCCGCCCTCCACCTCTCCTTTCCAAAAGAGAGGAAAAGGGAAATCGGGTGGAGAATCCGAACTCCTACGTGGTGAGGCTGTAGGGAGGGAGGGAGGGGCAGGGCTGAGGCTGCGGCCACCCGGCGGTGCCGCCTCTGAGCGATTGTGCACCCAGAGGCTGCGGGCGAGAGCCGCACAGGGCGAGTGAGCCCAAGACCGGGAGCGGGAGAGAATAGGAGCGCACAGTCCAGCCACCAGGCGCGGTCCAGCCGCCTGTCCCTCCGGTCCAGCCGCCACTGCCGCCGCTGCTCCGGCAGCGGGGCTGCAGAGCGTCCGCCTCCTCCTGCAGCTGCCGCGGGTGGAAGGACTTAGAGGAGGGAAGGCGAGGAGGCGGGAGGGAGGGAGGAATGAAGCTGCTTGGAGTCTGCCCCGGGGAGGGGTGGGGATGAGGGGGTGCACTGAGCTCTCCACCTCCAGACTCCGCCACCCGCTCGTGAAGGGGCAACAGCCCGCCTGGGACTGTGGAGGGGGTCTGGAGTGTCGAGAGCCCTAGGGGGACGGAAATTAACAAATTTGGAGCCCCACCGGCTGACAAGGGCCGAGGCCACCGGTCAACTCCTTCCCCTTCTCTTTGCCTCCTCGTCCCCCTCCTTCCCGCCTCCGGAGGCGATAGGTGGGCTCTAGCCTCCCGCTCCTCGCGGCGTCCCGTTTAATGGGCAGGTAATTTTCTCGGTGAGTGATTTCATGGAAGCCCTTCCTAATTATTCATCCCTCCGTCTGCTGGAGCTGCACACGCTTTCTGAAAAAAGATCATCCTCTAGGACCCAGGGCGCAGCCTCATTACCCGTAAAAATCACACAAACACTCACTCTTCACCTTTTAGCAAAATGGGAAGCTGAGCAGGAGGGAGAAAGGAAAAGAAATATAACCAGCTTTTGGAGTGGGAAGGTGGTGTGCGGGTACTTCCTACACGGTTATGAAAGGAACCGGGAAGGGGAAAAAACCCGGGCGGGGGAAGAAATCTTTAACCTCTAGCGACTCGTTTTAACCAAGATCTATGGCCCTAAAGAATCCCGGGGGTGTTAGGAGGAGAGGAAGGGGTGGCATCCCCTTGGGTTACTCTGTTGCCTTATGACCTCTCAAAGCAGAGTTTGACGCGGGATCGTGGGATGCAAAGGAGTTCACCAGAAGATCCTTAGGACTGGGAGCGGGAATCAAAGAGCTCGGAGGCGGGGGATACCCTAAGCTTTACGCTCCAGAGACTAGCACCTCCGAAAGGAAATTTGGAAAACACAGATTGTGATCTGGGAGATCTAGGTAACCCAACTAAGCTAACACCAGCTGCTCTAAAAGAGCCGAATTTTAGCTCAAAGACGATAAAACCGCCAAAATACGGCAAAATCTACACAGTGAATGTCATTCGGGACCGGTGATGATTAAGAGAGGCCAGGTTTGATCAAAGGGATGCCAGTGTCTGCGGTGCCCCGGTGCGTCCGGTGTGGCCGGGCCCACGTGTGATCACAGGCTCCTGGTAGCTGTTTGATGCTTGTCCGGTGATTAGAAGACAGCTTACAGGAACTCACGCAGTTCCCGGAGCCTCGCTAACGCTGGATGGTGAGTCTTTAGTTCCCCCTACTGGAAAATATTAGGAAAGATCCTCTACATTTAAGGACGTTTCAGGAAGAACCTTTTGTTCGGTTGAAAAGGTTCTGGTGTTGCCACTTAACTTTGTTCTCCTTTGCCCATCACAGGCATGATGATGCGTGTTTTTAAAAGTGGTCACCGACATTCAGGCAATTAGGAGACTTCTTATCGAACCCCAGCATGCTTAAAATTTGTGGTAATGAAATGGTCTTGCAAAATAAGGAAGCCATTCTTCTTATGAACGTTGAGTAATTTTAGCACACCTTTGATCTACAATATTTGGTTGTAAAAGGAAAAAAAGACTTAGTGTGCTGAAGATAAATCGATTGAATTTGCACAGCAGTGATTCTGAATTAGCACCATGTAGGGGGCGGGGGAACGAATGAACCATTAGGGGAAGAAAGTTCTCAATGATGCCTTTCTGCACCCCAAGGACTTAGAGGTCTGTTAGAGAATACTGTGGTCTAGAAAATCCAAAAATGTTTTGGGTTAACGTTTCTTTTATCTCTCTGAAATACTGAAAAATAGTATAAAATTCTTTAAAACTTCCATTTTAGTTTGTTTTTTGAGACAGTTTCCCTAAATTCCCCAGGTTGGCCTGGAATTTCCAAGCCTCCAGGTTCAGCTTCCTCCAATAGCAGTGATTACCAGGAGTGTTGTCACTGCCCAGAAAACTTTCAAACACTTGGATTAGGTTTAAAGTCAGAGATGACAAAGTGAACTCATTCCTCTAAATATACCCCCACCCCCATATCTGTAAATTTCCTTATGTGACTGCAACAAAAAAAAGTATTCTGAAAATATAATCTCTCTAATAATATAGTGCAGGAAACAACGAACCTACGAACTCATAAGACCTTTAATTTTAAGATAGATCTTTGGAAAGGAAAACATTGAAACATTTCACCTGGAAGAGCCTTCTTACGTTTATCAAGCAAAACATTCCATTTCATACCAAATAGACTCACAAACTGTCTTTCTCTTAGTAACCTACAGAACCATTCAGAAAGAAAACTGTGCAGGGGAAGCAGAAGGGATAGGTGGGAGGAGACCCATCCACCACTGCTGTTGTCCTTAGGACAAAAAGTGTTACTTTTTCTCTTAAGGAGAGCATACAGAGAGTAAGACCAATGATTGTGTACAAAAAGTTTTATTTCAGGCAAATCACTGGTTATATTTAGTGGGCATTTTGTCAAGCATCATCATATTGCATTCATAGTTACCTACTAAAAGTAACAAAGCAAGCGGGTGATTACAGACTGGTGCCATCTTTTGTGCTTTCCCTGTATTATGGAATAATATCTGCAATGAATGAAATTTGGAATTCATGCTTTCTGTTTTCCTCAAAGACATGTTCATAAATTAGCTTGTGAAAGAATGCTTTGTGGGCATACCATTTCTTATGGAATATAACTAAAGAAAACAAATGATTTTATAAGAATCGTATCCTAAAAGGTTGTTCAGAATTATGACTAAATCTCTCATGCTAAATCAGCAATGGTAAGGAGATAGCAATCGGAAATTCAATATGAATAACACTAATTAGAGGAACAGAGGCACCACCTTTGGAGAGATTTGATAAGGTCTGCCTGGGAAATGTGTGTATTTCATTTAAACCACATACATTTTAGTGAGCACTGTCTATGGAAGAAATAGATTTCTCATTTTAATTTTGTTTACACTAAAGTCTTTAAAGCCTGAAGCTTCTAGTAGAAATTGGAAAGTCAATTTTAGCAGTACCATAACAAAAATGGGTTTTTAACTTTTTCCATTAAGACGAAAAAACCCAAAATGGATTAGAACAGAGAAGCCCACATCATCAATTCAGAGGGTTTAAGACATAAGAATCAAATGGTGATTTGGTTTCAGTCTCTTTTCAACCAGGAGTTATTTCTTTTTCTAAACAAGCAGCTGAATAGAGAAATGTACATGAAATCTAGGCTGCTTTTATGTAAAACTTGGAACGGATGTACTCAAAATGTGCCTATCAGATAAATACATATTTTAATACATCTAAAGACAACTATGTGTGGAAGACTATAATTAACCCTAATTTGAGTAAGGTGATCAAATGGCCTACATTGTGATTGAACCTCTGAGTTGACCTTCTTTGAGAATGATAAAATAACCATATGAAGGCAATCTGCACAATATGGCATATAAAATAATACATGTTTAATTTTCATACCATATTCCTCAATGATGTGGTATAAACTGTAAAACCCCAACTCATTTTTTCACTATTTCCATCATTTTCATAATTGCAAGGCACATATTTAGGAAAGTCAAAGGTTTGATGCACAATAGTAATTTGAGTATCTCCTACCATGTGGTAAGCACATATTTTGTTTCAGGAATTTCTCTAGTTTTTAAAAATGTATTATGTTGTTAAATTTAGCTACATAAGAGTCTTATGTAGTTGATATTATTCCCAGTGTACAGTTGAAAAGCCTATTAAGAATAGATATTTAACCCAAGTTAATCAAAGACAAAATCTTCATTTAAATTCATATGTGACTATAGTTTAATCTATGTTCTTAATTTAGTCTATGCTTTCTGGGATTAATTTAAAACATCTTCCACATTATAGAAATACTGTAATACTATAAGAAATTGCTTTGATTGATCAACTTAAGAAAAGCCCTTACATAGCACAACAAAAAATAAATATATTTTTTTAAATTTAAGGATATTTTTAAAACTAAAACATAATCATTTGTTATCCATTCAGCTTGAATTTTTCTAAATATAAGATTGTCTTACCATATAATATAGAAACATCACATTTAAACAAAATGTATAGGTCATTACCTACAAAAGAAGATAGGAAAATTAAAATAAGTGAGGCACTAACAGTCCTGATCAGAGAAGGATGACTCATTTTTTACTCCATTTTTTAAAAAATGAATTTTCACCTTATTCCCCAAAGGACTTGAGAGAGACAAGGTAAGATGACTATTAATCTTATGGAAGATGTTGTATCAGATTTCAATGAATTCATTTGAAGTACTAATAGCTTTTATATGTAATAATTCTGTGTATCTGTGTACTGATGGTGTTTTTGGTACATTATATGGAATTATTAAAATGTATTAGAAGCCTAGGATTTAAGTTGACTGAAATATAGTAACATTTCACTTAAAATTACATGCTTTTCTGACAAACTTGGGTCAAGTGTTTTCAAGAAAGAAAATTTTTCTTTGTTTAGGATTAAATCAGTTTAGTAATTCATTTTTTTTAATCTCCATTGAAGTTTCCTGATTTTTCCAAATTCCATCATTTTTGAATAATAAAAATATCACAGTAAGTAGCACATGACATTAAGGCATAAATTTTGAAAATTTTAAAATCACATAAAAATATTTCAGAGGTCATTGATGAGATTTTATTTATCCTCCTAATGTCAATATGAATTTACATCACCTTTGCCCACACATCTTAGTCAAGCACAAAACCTAATCACCTAAAAACAGAGTGAAAAAGTAGCTGTTCTGGCAGCAAAGATGATAACCTCTCATCTAGGTTAGGCTAATGGTTTTACCAAATAAGCAAAACTATAAATTATCTAAAAATACAACTTTACTCATTGACTATGGCTAGACTGGTATGTGTTCAGGTGACTGGGATTCCCCATCACCTTCACTTCCTATTTTTTTTTTTTTCTTTCTCTTGAAAGATCTCAATTTCTTATTTTAACATCAAATCTGACTTCAATGATGTAAAATAATACACTTTTTGTTATTTTTATACCACAATATATTGAAACCAAGAAAATCCCTTTGATTCTTTGCCAAACTATTCCAAGCCCATCTGCTTCAATCTGGATGTTGCATAATTAAATTTTAGCGACACATAACTGTAATCCTTACAGGGAATTTTACTTTATATCCAAAATAGATTTTTTTTGTTGTTGTTGTCCTTAAAAAGAAGATAGTTAAAGATTTGGGAAAAGACTCATCACATCCACAGGTCCCAGATTTCGAGAACTATCCATGTGCTTTCACTGTTGTCTTTCAGACATGTTTCATAATGGATTCTTCAGATTAGGAAAAACTTCCTTATACTCCCTTCCAATAATACCATGGAATTAATCCAAGGGCACATGTAATCCAATTGAATTGCCCGTGGTTCTATCATATGAGAACTAATCTGTTTGGGAGCAAATTCTGATTCGCTTCCAGTATGCAAAGTGTCTTAGTTCTGCCTGATAAAATAAACTCTGACTACCTGTGGAGTTCCTAAAGTCCTTTTTACAGAGAATACTAGGTTTCTAGTTGTTAGATACCAGTAGGAATTCTCAGTAAAGTAATTACATTTGAAAAAAATTAGACATGTAAATATACATTCTCTTCCTTAAATGATAAAATGAAATAAATGGAAGAAATTTCCTGGCCCATGTTTGTAGACAAATCTACAATGAAGCCAGAATATGATATATAAGATACTTTGTATCAAAATATTTCAATTTGGATGGAAAATTCTCTTCCTCTCTCTTAAACAATTTCTATTGATTATTTTCGTCACAAAAAAAGGAGTGTAGCAATAATGATTTCTGTTCTCAGTAATTTTAGCCTTTCCAGTATGCACTAACATAAAGGAACCCAAAGACCAAATATTGAAAAACAGAAAAATGCTATGTCAGTTATTGACTACTAGATACAAATTATGCAGTAAGTTTCCTATCTTATTGGCTTTTTACATTTTTTTTCAATGACTAGTTCCTAAACTTCAGTAGTAATACACATTTTGAGTATTTTACATCATATTTAATAAAAAATATATTCCACATCCAAATTTGTTTATGGTTTTTAGCATTTTTACCAAATCTCTATGCCTTAATTTCTCATTTTTCTAATATTATTCATAATGATCTTTTTCTTAGTCATCTGACATATGTTAGGGTTTGAGGTATAATTCATAGAGACAGGGTCAGTTGAAATTATGTAGCATAATGAGCATTAATGAGGATTTTTTGTTTTGTGATTTCATTTTTCTTTTTTTTTTTTCAGTTTTTCTGTAAAGCCAGCTGAAGTCCAGGTTATTACTTACCAATTATTTTGTTTCTTGCTTCTCTCCTCCCTATCAGAGAGACACATTAAAAACACATTATATGACAATGCTGGAATAACTTGTGGTGTCTTTTTTGTTCCAGTTTTAATTCTGAATAATGCCTAACTATCAAAAAGAAATGAAAACTTATTTTATTTAAAGATTTCCCGATAAGATTTCACAATATTCTTAAGTAAGTTACTTACTAGACATTCGAAAAATTTTAATTTTGTCTAATCTAATATCAAAGCAACATTTCCCTTCTGTTTAGCCCTTCAAAGAGAAGGGAATATGATGGTTCCTGAATGGGGAAATTACAGATCACACTGATTGAGTAAAGAATCCTATGCGTTTTAATTGGTTTCTGACACTTTGGGTTTCTGGAATATCCTCATGAACCTCCTCTTTGCTAACCAGGAATCATCTCTTTTCCTTCTTCTTCTTTTTTTTTTTTTTTGGTGTGGTGGCAGGGATTGAACCCAGGGCCTGTGCTTGCAAGGCAAGCCATCTACCAACTGAGCTATATCCCCAGCCCCCTTCTTTCCTTCTTGAATACAGAGATTGGCCAATCTTCTTGGCCTCCTTTGCAGTCAATTTGGACCACATTAGGGAGTTCTGGTTAAGGGATGCAGGTACTTCTATATTTTTTTTTTGAAGAAAATTCTTTATATTTATATAAATTATTAAGTTATTCTGAAATTATCAATTCAAAAGTCCAAAATGACTGACTACAGTAATCCTCATATTTACATTTAATGTAGTAATGGCATAACAAAAAATAAGCTTAATGCACATGTATAAATATGTAAATGCACACATATGTGTGTATATATATATAAATATAGAAATAACAGAATACTAATATTTTTATAAAATTAACAAACTAATTAAAACCCAAATTTTGAAATTCAATTGTAGAGCAACAGCTAGATACTTTTCTACAAAACATATATTTTTTAACAATAATGCAATTTCACTATAAGAGTTGCAAAAAAAAAACACTACTGCCTTTTTAAAGTATCATCTGTAATATTTTGAAAGGTTGACATATTTAAGCACATGCCCTATTGTCTTAAGTGGTGGCTCTATTTGGCTAATCTAGCTGGCATCTCTTTCTTATTAGACTCTCTTTTTTTAATTTTTTTTAATTAATTTAATTTTTTTATTTGCTTATTGTTCAACATCTGGAAATCAATAAATGTAATTCATCACATCAACAGACTTAAAGTGAAGAACCACATGATTATTTCAATAGATGCAGAGAAAGCATTTGATAAAATACAGCACCACTTCATGCTCAAAACACTAGAAAAAATAGGGATAGTGGGGACATTCCTTAACATTGTAAAGGCTATCTATGCCAAGCCCACAGCTAACATCATTCTAAATGGAGAAAAATTGAAAGCATTCCCCCTGAGAACTGGAACAAGGCAGGGATGCCCTCTTTCGCCACTACTATTCAACATTGTTCTTGAAACTCTAGCCAGAGCAATTAGACAGACCAAAGAAATTAGAGGAATACAAATAGGAAAAGAAGAGCTCAAACTATCCTATCCCTATTTGCTGATGACATGATTCTCTATTTAGAAGACCCTAAGAATTCCACCAGAAAACTTCTGGAACTCATAAATGAATTCAGTAAAGTAGCAGGATATAAAATTAATGCTCATAAACCAATGCATTTTTATTCATAAGTGGTACTTCTATATTTGACCTCTAAGATCTTCTCCCTCATCCTCTGAGATACTTTGACTATTGTCTCCTTTATTAGATGGTCAAGTCCTATAGAAAGCACTGAGCTATCACATGGAATAAATGAGTGAGAGTACAGTGCAGACTCAGACAACATCACTCTCTTTCAAATGCTTTGGACTATGAGTTGTGTGATAAATATCTTGTAATGTGTTGAGTTATCAAAGTTTTAATAGTCTTCACTTTAGCATTTAACCTATCCTGACAAATATAATCAGCTACTTTGAATATTGCCTGAAGTTTTATTGGAAATGTTCTCATTTATTTCTTCACAGGTCATTAAACTATGGTTAATATCACAACAATTAAATTATAATAATGTCTAAATATGTAAAGTTTTAAAGCCATTACTATATGGTAACCACTTTGATATATCTCTTTTTTTTTTCTTTTTTGATTTTATTTTGTGCCACTGGGATTAAACTCAGCAACTACTGAGTTACATTCCATCCCCCTTTTTCAAATTTTGTTTTGAGACACCTTCTCACTGAGTTGCCCAGGCTGGCCTTGAATTTCTGATCCTTTATCCTAAGCCTGCTGAGTCACTGGGACTACAGGTGTGTACCATTGTGCCCAGATGCTATATGTCTGTTATGTTGATTGCCTTATTTAATTCTCACAAAGTATATAAGGGTGGTAATATTATTAGGTCCATCATTCATAATAGCAGAATAATTATTAAAGCTTAAATTGATGAAGAAGGGTTGTTGTTGTTTGTTTGTAGTTTTGGTTTTGGTTTTGGTACTGCAGATAAACCCAGGGTGCTCTACCACTAAGCTAAATCCCCAGCCCTTTTAAATTGTATTTTGAAACAAAGTCTCACTCAATTGTCCAGGCTGGCCTTGAGTTTGTGATGCTCTTGAGTCACTGGGATTACAGGCAGGTGCCACCATGCTCAGTTTGAGGAAGAAACTTCTAAAGTGTCAAACTGTGCAGCTGAAATTCATAAACAACCTCAAAAACCTTACAGTATCACCCAGCATAAGCTAGATTATCCTAATGTATCTTGACAGTTTTTCTTTTTGTCACTTTTCTAAGGACTTGGAAAGGTCTGAATGTTTGTGTCCCTTAAAATGCGTACCTTGAAATACTAATCTTAGGTCATGTCGTTAAAAGATCTATCCTTTAGGAGGTGATTGAGTCATGAACACAGGATCCTTATGATTGGGATTAATGTCCTTATAAAAAAGACCCCAGAAAAATAGGTAGTCTCTTCCACCATTTAAGGACACAGCAAGAAGATGCTACCTGTGGATTAGAAATCAGTCCCTCAGCAGAAACAGATTGTGCTGGCACTTCTAGACTTTACAACCTCAAGAACTGTCAGAAATTAATTTATGTTGTTGATAAGTCTTACAGTTTATGGACTTTGCGTTGTAATAGCAATGTGAAGAGCATAAGAAAGAGTACTTTTAGATATTTTTCTAATCACCTCTCCATGGAGTTTTAAACACAGGTAAACTGTGTACATGTTTTATGTATTGTATGTATATGTACTTAATACATAAAAAGATAAAGTTGTCCCTCTCAGCTCCAGGGAGAATGAATATTTTAGAGATACAAACCATTTCTAGATCTCAAGCAACAACTGTTATTTCTTTTTACATTTGATTTAACCAGGGATTTCAATAGATCATCCTCATGCCAGAATCTTAGGAAATAGAGCTCTCTTTTTCCAAACAAATGGAAAGGCAAAAGATGGTTGTTAATTCTTCTCAATGGACAATATTTCACTACCAAAGCAGACTGCATACCCAACCGCAACTCCTACTCCAGTGGTGACAGAAAACTAGAAATGTTTGTTGCCATCTCTGCCTAGCATCTCAAGCATTCACCTCCTATTGAATTCTTCACTTTGGGAAAGAAGCATGTAAATTCATTGTGGTAGGAAGGGTTATTGAAGGTTAAAGAGCAATTACAGACTGCAGTGTGCTTCTGTATTGAGTTGAACGGCACCCTCCAAATTCGAGTCCACCCAGAACCACAGAATGGGATCTTATTTGGAAATAGGGATTTTGCTGCTATAATTATGTTTATAATGGATTAGTATGGCCCCTAATCCAATAACTATTGTGCTTAGAAGAAGAGGGGGATTTGACACATAGAAACCATGCAGAGATGACAAATCATATGAAGATATGGTGGAGACTGGGTATAAACTGCCACAATCCACAGATTATCTGGGACTGCCAGAGTCTGAAAGAGGAAAGAAAGGATTCTCCAGAGCCTTTTGAGGGACCAGTCCTATCAACACCTTGATTTTGGACTGCTAGTCTGTACAATGTTGAGAGAATAACATTCTGTCATTTAAAGCCACTAAATTTGCAGTAATTTGTTACAGTAGCCCTAAGAAACCAATACAGCCATTACTTATTTTGATAAATTCAAAATGCAAAAATAGGGCTGGGGTGTGGCTCAGTGGTGGAATGCTCCTCTAGCACACGTGAGGTCTTGGATTTGATCCTCAGCATCACATAAAAATAAAGTAAAGGTATTGTGTCCACCTACAACTAAAAGCTAAATATTAAAAAAGTGCAAAAATAATTTGAAAGTCAAGTGAAGTAAAAGTCTTGGGAACTGGTAATAATCATTTTAAATCTGCTTAAAAGTTTATCATGTGTACACACAAAGACACATCAATATTTAAATATGAAGGAAATTTAAATGAAAGAAAAATTTAATGTAAAAAGTTTGTGTGAAAGATCCATTTCAGAATTTCAGAACTGAATGGTATCTTTTAAATCAATCATTATAATTTTGCTGTTATATATCTTAGAGCGGGTCAATTTAAATTAATAACGGATACCTTATTAATCAATTGGTCTTTTAAAATGTGTATTAATTTCACCATAGCAAATTTAGTCATTTATATTTTGTCATTTGTCAATAGGTATTGCAAATGCCAGTGGATTTTGATTAAAATCTCATTTTGTACATTTAAACATATTTTGTTTTTTGTGTAATTAGAAAAACATCAAAATTTTAAAACAACTCTCTACCACAGAAATGTTAGAAGAAACACTAAACAACCCTAGTCTCTCTGTGGAAATGTGAAATAATAATATTCAGTCCTGATTTTTATTGATGTTTTTTGCAGAATGCCTCTTGCAAAATGTAGTAAAGGTTATCACAGAACAGATTTACGCAACTGCCTATAGCAGTAATAGAAGACTTGTTTCCTCTGTTGATTTATTTAATGTAATCTTAGAGAATAAGGCCTATCTCTCATTCTTTTATAGCTTTCCTGTTTTAAAATAAAGAATTAGACAAATCTCAGTTTCTATGTCACAACCCCATTTCCTCCATCAGTTTTCTTTTCATTTTTTAAATAATTATTTTATTTCATTTATTTATTTTTATGTGGTGCTTAGGATCAAACTCAGTGCCTTACCACTGAGCTATGGGCTATGCAAGTATCTGCCACTGAGCTACAGCCCCAGCTGTACAGATTTCTTGTACATTCAACTTAAAAAAGAAGAAAAAAGAAAATATTCTTGAATCTTAGAAGCACCTCTAATTATTCAACATATGCTATCTTGAAAATTTTTCATATACATTAGGCCTGACAGGAGCCAGGGAATCAGTATAATCATTAACAAGTAGGGATACACACACACACACACACACACACACACACGGATATTTTAAATCAAGTTGAAGAAACAAAGTCTCATTAGTTTCTTACTTTTAGTCCAAAGCAATATCCATAGTAAAGACTGAAATATTTCTCAAGCTGTATTTATACTGGGAAACATTCATCAAAGTCAGACCAACATTTCAAAACAAATTCATAAACAGGCATCCCAATCAATTATACTATGTGCAGTACAAGGTACCATGTGTTCCACTAAACCCTCAGTGTAGAAGAGAGGTGTTGGAAGAAGACAGGAAATGTTAGTTTTCTTATATTCACCCAAGTAAGGTACAGAGAAACAGATAATAGAAGATTTTTTGAAAGGCAAAAGCATTTCACAAACAGTCACATTCAGGAACACATGAATTCAACACTGGAAGAAAGTTAAGAAGCCTCATATGCATAGAACCAGGAAAAAGTCAACCAGGAATGTCAAGATGGTTTGGAAAGTTGTGGGAGACCTTGGATCAGAGATGTAGTGAAGACCATTTATTGTTGACGAGTATCCAGGCTTTGAGAAATGAAATGACTGAGAGGAAAATACAAACAAGAATACTGAGACCCGATGCCCTTCACAGTCCATTTCCTTTCCACCATCCCGTGTGCCCCCACTTGATGTTAATCATTGATTTCTGCTTAAAGAGAGGGTGTGGGGAGCAGTTCTGAGAAAAGAATTGGCAATTTGTGAGCAAGGGACTTCATGAACAGTCCTTTATTGACTTGCCACACAGGTTAAGAAGAGGAGGATGGGAATGAAACAGAAGAAAAGGAAAGCAAAAGCGGGAGGAAGGAAAAGCAGGAGAGTGAGGAGGTAGAGGGAGGAGGGTGGATAAGCCTCATTTCACTGAAACAATAGCTAGAGAAAGCGCCTGGTGTGATCTGCTAGCCTTTGGGCTGCTAGTGTTGCTTTGGAGCTCTTAGTGAGTAGACTTCCTGGTTTCTTTCCCAAGACAAAATACGACCTGACCTCATTAGTTTACACCACAGGGCTTTTGAGCTAGCTTAGCTATGATCCCCTACCCACCCACCCACACACACACTTAGTTAAATATGCTAAGTGGGTCTGAGAGTAGTTCTTGACTCCTACCCTTTAACTAGAGTTCTGCATTTGACCCTTCATAGTCCTTAAGCTGGCTCTCAATGCCAAGAGGACTCTCAAAGCTGCTGCAGTTCAAGAAAGTACCACGTTGACATAAATGTGCTGAAGATTTTTTTTTTTTTTATGGTTCCTATCATATCATACTAAAAGAGCTGAAGAATGCTTCTTAGAAATTGACATACATACCACTCAGATTTGGTTTTGCATTTACTGTCCAATTGACTTTTCATGTTGTATATTCTCTCTGGGGTTTTCAAACTGATAATGTGCTCTTTTGCATAAACTTTGGAAACAATATTGTAGCAACCCAAGGATCAGTTTCTCTTACATACAGCAAACCAGTTCCATAGTGATATCACTTTTTGAGTGGCCTTGTGCTTCACAAAAGACCAAGTGCACTGGGGCTTCAGGTGAATTTTTCCTACTTCTCTCAGACAGAGAATTTTTTTTTTTTTTTTTTTTTTTTGTAATATGACATTCTCATCACTGTTGTCATCAGAAAGACACGTAAGGCAATTATTAACATTATTGTTTGTCAGACTTGTATTAATTTTCCTTGAAATAGTATTGCTTCAGCTGAGAAACAGAATTATATTTTGCCTGTCTCCAGAAATGCTTTTAAATTAGACTTGATGTTGGCTACATGACTTTTCACTGCTGATGTAATTCAGTTTTTTATCTGAATGTTTGATAAGTAGCAGTATGACTCTATTCTTCTAGTTAAAAATCCATTAACCTCCCCTGCCCTGAAACTGTTGCTTTAATAATATCAAGTTTTTATACAAAATAACAAATATCAAAATACATCATCTTTTAAAAAATGCCTGCATATATTTGGATAGCTCTTCTAGGCAGAAAAGGCTGCAGTGGTTGGAATAAAGAGAATCATGGGGAAATGATTTATTCAATCCATCAACAAACATTTTTTGAGTACTATTATATGCTAAGGTATAAGCATCTGTCTTATAAACATATTTTGCCTTTTGTGTGTAAAATGATAATGGTTGGACTATTGACTTCTATAGCCTAGTCTCTTTAAGAACAAACCTTTTTTTACTTATTTTGCTCAGGTAAGAGATGTTTCCAAGGAGTCACTTCTTGTATCAATAGTTGGGCCTTTTGTAAAACTGTAGTCATTATTATTTCCAGTTTTAGAATATGTGAAATAATATTACTTTGAAAGCTGTGATTGTGAAGTGGTGTATATTTTGATAGTCTTGCATTGGTGTATCTAATCCATTATGCTTGTTTTTATGTGAAGCCTTGCAAGTGTTAGCAATTGTTCTTTAGATCCAAGTCTTAACCAAAAAGTTGGGGTCATTCTAGGTAGCAACTTAATCCATCATATTCCACAGGAATAATGTATCTGCCTTGTTCTAAAATCACAAAACTCTATTAAAATAAAGATCATACTAGTATTAATGTATAACACAGATCTGGATATCTTGAAGGTCAAAATTATCTGTGACTATTAAGTGGTCTATAGGGATTTCAGAGATGTACCATTAAAAACCAAAGGATTGAAGGCAATTACAAACTGCAACTATACATTTTAATATCCAGCATGCAAAGCATCCATACTCTCCCGTTTGAGTGTCTTTTTACCATGAACATTTAAATTTGATTGATTTGATGGTGGTGATGATCATGGTGAAGGCGATTTTTGGAATCAATCCATAAATTGAAAAATTGAGGTGCTCCTATCAGAATTGTGCCTCTTCCCATGTGGTATTGAGACTGTTTTCCTATCAGGGACCTCTGAAGAAATAAAACTAAAGCATCCAGCTAAAAGCAGCAGTAAGGAAAATGGAGATTTATGGGGGTGTCTTCAGTAAGTGCTCCAGGGATTCCTACATGTAAATCCCCCAATGCCAAGCCCCTAAGACTCTCCATTATCATGGCACCAGCCCTTTCTAAGTCCTGCAGCACAAATGATACCACCCAGGAGACTTCTCCTGAGGGAGCTGTAAAGATTCCTCCAGGTCGTTTGCATTTCAAAAGAAATTCACCATAAATCATGAATCTCTTGTCTAACCTGATGTCATCTCCCTTTATGTTCAATCAGGAGCAATTTGTCTATTCTTCTAGAAACTTTTGTTATGTATCTTGTTAACTAAAGTTCCAAGTCACTGCAGGACATTACTTTTGTTTCCCCTTAGCAATCAATTTATATTTGAATTTGTTACACCCAAGAAACTGGACAGCTTCCACAAGTTTAATTATTGCTGTCTCTTGGGACACATTCTATTATATTTTGTTTTCAAGGCTCAACATGGTAATAGAATTTTAATAAAAAGAAACAATTTTGGAGGAGTCTTATGAGTTGATGGCAGGTTGAAGCAGTCATTGGTGAAGACAAGTACAAAATACTAACTAAGATTTGGAATGCAAATGCCATTTGCTGACCTTAAATGTCTAATTACAAAATCAAAAATGAAAGAAATAATTTTTCCATTATAGTGAAACAGTTTGTATTAGAAGTTTATGGCTACTTCCTTTAGATTTAACAGCCACACATTCTGAAGGGAAGAGCTAGTCACTCTGTCTCCTGGTCTCCGCCTTTTAAAGAAGGCACACTAAGTTAATTTACTGCCAAAGGACAGAACTCCAATCTTAAAAAAAAAAAAAAAAAAAAAATCTAAGGGGGCAGGGAGAGGAAAAGGTCAAACTACTGGTCACGTCACTAATGCTTTAATGTCCTCACTTTATGGTATTCTATGTCCTAAAACACGTCCTCCCCAACCTCCAATATGGTATTAACTCACAAATTCAAAAGAATGACAAAGATTTGAGGGACAAAATATATAAAAATATTCAAGACAGTGACATAAAATCAATGTTATAAAAGCAAATTTTAAATTTTCTCTCATTTGTTTCATAGTTATTCAAAAAGCTTTCCAGAACAATTAGTACTAACTCTCCAAATCCCCAACCTCTAGTAATTTCTCAGTGCAAAGTATTTAACTCTTTGTCATTTCTTTCAATGCAGTTGAGTCTACAAATCCCCAATTCTAGCTTTACTGTAAGAACACCATCCCCTCTAAACACTGGATCAGAACATTGTACTGATCCAGTTACTGCTTCTCCTTCAAGCTCCTATATTCTTCATAAAAACACACAATAAGTTATTATGAACCATAGTCCCCTTGCTGTGCTGTAGAATACTACAACTTCCCAGAGCAAAAAGACAAGTATCACAGATGCCCTTTCATATGCAGAAGTTAAGAAACACCAATCTGAATGTAGAATATGATTACTTAAGGTTGGGAATGCTGGAGTCAAGAGAGGAACATGAAGTTTGGGTACTGGGTATCAAAACACAGTTACTGCTTCTCTTGACTCCGTGTAGTTCAGGGCCAGACCTGTGACCACTCTGAAACTAACCTGCAGAGCAACGGACAGGTAGAGCTTAAGCTCTTTCCACCTGACTCTTTACAGTACCCTTCCTGTGTTCTCTCCTCCTTGATCCCTCTTGAAGATTTCCGAGGCCTTCATTTAATCTGTACTGTAATGTTGATATGCGTCTCTGTCTACTTAAATTCATACATCTAATTTGGTAGGGAAAGATTAATGTATAAAGCTGCAATTTTGGGGTAATGCCATGAACTTTCTTTAGCTAAAGAAGTCCATATCAGTCTATGTGTTCTGTCTGTATTAAATTGACCTTTTATTCATAAATTTGTCACATGTGTATGTGATTAATAGAAAATATGAGTTATTAGACCTTTGGGAAATGTCATATTAATGCCAAATTTTCTACTTCAAGCAATTAATTAAGGTTGCCAATTATCACTATGAAGTTTGCTGTTGATGTTGTTCATTTTCAAAACTGTAGATATGAGTCTTTGGTTATGCCTTTTATATTTATCATGTGATTTAAAAATAATCAGAACATTTCTAAAAAATGCTATGACTGTCAAAAAGTAGACTAACAGGTTCATTAAAATGAGAGATCAGCACTTTCACATGAGAATGTCATCACTATCAGCAAGTTTTAATTTTTTCTGTCTAGTTTTATGTTTGAAAACAAATATTTTGAAAAAGTTCTATGTTGATAAGGGGTTAATTAGTTTCTTTTTCTGCTTTTCGCTAAGTGGTTATGTCCTTTCAGTACTGTTTTAATTCCTTGTACTCTAAAAGTACTAAATTGACATACAATTTTATTTACATAAAATTATCATATATCACTATGTAAGTTTTAACCAATCCTAAGATATCTCAACTATTGTTACAGCCTTTTTGATATTTTTTTTTAATTTTATTTTTTCATCTACTTTGGTTTACTTTTCATGGAAAGGGAAAAATGGTTTGTACTAATGTTAATTTTCAAGCCAGTCACAAAAGAACAAACACTATATACCTACTATGAGAGATTCTGTGAGTTATAGAGACAGAAAATAGATGGGTGGTTCAGGAGATAAAGAGAGATGAGCTTCAATTTGGGAAGATGAAGAAGTTCTAGAGATGGACCATGGGGATGGTTGTACAACAAGGTGAATGTACTTAATACCACCAACACGAACACTGAAAAATGGTTAAAATGATAAATTTTAAGTGTATATATTTTACCACAGTTGAAAAAGTATTATCTGTTATCTTTAGCAAGTAGTTTTCCCCACTGTTTTATTATAGAAAATGTTTATATACTCAAATGTATAAAGAAAAGAATTCATTAAACTTGTATCTCACCATTCAAGAAAAAGCACATTCTTATAATTTATTACTGTTTACTCAGCATTTTGGTTTATAGTTATAAAATTATTCCATTATTCTCTATCCTGCCTTTTTAATTTAATATTGAAAAGTAAAACTTTCCTTTATCATTAGGCTCATGAATATCATTTTCTATAGTTGGTGATACTACTTAGTGTGAACATACCACATTTTATTTAATATTTCCTTATTGATGGACATTTTGGTTACTTCCTGAATTATTCTTTATTTCTTTAGATGAACAAACTCTAACTTGAACAGGTTATTCCATCAGTGATACTATAAACATTTCATTGCTTCATTAGAATTTAAGTGTTTGCTTAAATAGTTTGACTTACTAATTCAAGTACATGAACATTTTTAAGGTTTCAAAATGCATTGCACAATGTTTCTGAGAAAAAAAAACAAAATATTTACAGGTTCCCCAGCTGTGAATAAGAGCTTCTGTTTCACTAATACTTTTATATAGAGAAAGTTCCCCCCCCATCCAGATATTTCATAAATTATTCAGTACTCAGTTTTTGCTGCTTCATTTGTGGCTTCATTTTTATATTTAACCACAAAATCAAGATGTACTCTCTATTTTTAGCATAGGGTGTTATGAATGTCTAAATTATTTTTCCCAAATCCTATTCAGTTTTCATTTATTAAATAATTCTTCCTGTTCTTACCATTTAAAAACAGCAGGGCCCCTTTAATAGTTTTCAAAGTATATTGTAAGTCATAATGACTGGAGATAATGATTGTGCTATGTGTACTGGGGTAAGCACTTTATATACCATGACTTGTTTCAGCTTGAAGAAGAAACTTTGTGACCTCATTATCAAGACTCCAATACTGTCAGTCCCCATGATCAACTCAACCTGCCAGGTGAGATAGAATGTGGTTTGAACCCAAATCTGACTGAATCCAGGGTCCCAAGTTCCAAACTCAAGAAGCAATGCAGGACCATCCCCAGATAGAAACCAACTAGTCTTAAAATTTTCCACAACAATTGTTGACACAAATGCTTTCAGATGTCTAAGGTATAAATGCTTGTGTATGAAAGGGTCACTCAAAATCCATTTAAAGAGAAGGTGTTAGGGTCTGGGGATGTAGCTCATTGGTAGAGTGCTTGCCTCACAAGTACAAGACCCTGGGTTCAATCCCCAGCTCCGCAAAAATAAAAAGTTTAAAAACCCAGAAACCAAGGATCTATTCCTTTGAGCATTTCTGACTCTGACTTCACCTCCAGGAGCATTTCTTCTCATGGAATTCCCTTCTTAATCCTTCGATTTATCTTCTTGCCATTCCTCTGAAGGCCCATCTGTTCATGAAGAATTTCCTGATGTCTTTAGGTCAGAGAATTCTCTATTCTTTTTATACTCATTTTTAGGAGCTCTCATGCTGTGGTCTGAATGTCTATGCCTCCAGAATTCTTATATTGATATCTAACTCCTAAGGCAGTGGTATTAAGAGGTGGGGTCTTTTGGGAGCAGTCATCATAAATGGAATTTGTACCCTTATAAAAGAGACCCCAGAAGGTTGCCTTTCCCCTTCTATCATGTCTGGGTACAGCTAGAAGGTGCCATCTATGCACCAGAAATCGAATCTGCTGTTGCTTTGACTGTGAGCGATAAGTCTCTGTGGTTTATAATCTATTTGGTTTCTGGAATTTTGCTATAGCAGCCTGACTTGACTAAGATAACTCATTTGAAATTAATCCTAACCTCTTTGAGTTTCTAATACAGAGCTATTGCTATGCTGTGTCAGATCCTTGAGAAAATAAGGATGCTCTATTTGGAAGGATTTCCTTGTTGACATATACATACTTGAGAAGGGATGAGGCCAGAGCAGGGGGACTGCTTTTCTTGATTTTTAGGAGCCATGGAATCAGCTCTGACAATACAAGAGTGAAGTGACAGGAGATGCTGCCAGTTACACATGTATCCTAATTAATATCTACTTTTAAAAATCTCTGTTAATTCTCTATATTAACATATCTCGATATAATGATATTTAAAATATCAATTCTGAGTTAAGAGCTTATTAAATTTCCTTTTTTTTCCCCATACATATCATACTCATTAAGCTCTTCTATATGAAAGCAATATTGTAGGATATGGGTTTGGTTTTCAATATTCTGTACACATAAATTTTTTAAAACCCTAAAATGTTAGAACATTTAGCTTTATGCCCATAGAATTTTGGATTATCAATTATGGTGTAGGTCAAGAAAAAAATGAGATTATTTAAAATTTTTTGTGAAATATAACATCTGCTTAATGAGAAAATATATGAAGAATATAGTAAATTCAAATGAGAATCTTCATGAGTTTGTATTTCTAATGTATCTCACTTTTAAATCTGTCCTTTTTTGAAGCAAATGATTTATATAAGAGGCTTAAAAGTCTTCTAGAAATAGGATGAAATATAATAAACTATTTAAATTTTCTCATCTTGTTCCCCTTAAGCAAATCTCATATACTTTTCTTGAATAATTCTCTGGAATGATTGCGAAAGAAAACCAGGTCTAATTGACTTCAGATTCATTTAATTTCTTGGGTCCTGGTAGCCATTTGATGCTATCTCTGATGGAGTCAAAAAATCTCTTCATAAATCAGTGTTACTTCCCTCCCTCATTTATTGACTTTATCTTCCTTTTTCAATAGAAGCCTTTTTTTTTTTTTTTTGGTGTCATGGTTTTTTTGTTTTTAACTCATTTCCTTTGAATTTAAAAGATGGAAAGTCATAGACAAAAGCAGATTATTTTTCCACCTAACAGTTCTGAAATGAGATAAATTCCCATTAAATGAAGCAACATTTTTCCATTCTAATAGCTACCTTCTGTTGTTTTGTGACCTAGTATGTATTTATTTTAATTCCAAATTCCTGACAAAACAAAGACCTCCTGGTGTGATAAGAACATGTGGCAAGATTATTTTATTCTGCATATGAGTTACAGTAAATTAATGTTGCTGAGGGCTTCAGAGGCAGAAGAAAGCCTTTACAGTATCCTTTTTTTTTTTTTTTTTTTGGTGGTGCTGGGGATTGAACCCAGGGTCTTGTGTATGCAAGGCAAGCACTCTACCAACTGAGCTATATCCCTAGTCCAAGAAGAAAGCCTTTAAAAAATTCATACAGCTGATATCAATCACAGTTTCAGTAGTATTATCCTATATATAAAACTTATATGGATTGTAATGGAATTACATTGGAATTGTTATGTTTCCATTGACATTAGGATTTTTCTACATCAAAATGATCTGAACTGTATACCATGGTACAAGAGAGAAGATATGAGATTTAGAGCTGTGTAGGGCTAAAACCCCACCCTCACATTCCTGACACTGTGATTTTGGGTAAAGCTCTTCCCTATTAAATGCAAGTTCCTCACCTAGAGAATGGGGTTAATGGTTGCACTACAGAGTCAGTGAAAGAATTAGAAATTACATTAGGTTAAACCACATGAAACTGTTTTTGTAGAATAAAAAGATTGACCATTTTGTATGATCCAACATAATTAACATGACTATTAATATTAACATTATTTCTGCCGGGAGCTGGATTTACAAAAATAAATGTGGTGCTATTTTTGGTGGCTGGAAGTCATATGCATATGAAGAAAAGAAATGTTTGCTATTTGCAATCAATAGACTATCTTTCTTTCAGAGAAACACAGAATTATGCATGTTAGCACTAAGACCTGAAAAAGCAACTTACAATGCAAAACTGACATTCTATAGTATAAAACAACATATTAGTACATGCATAATTGGGAAAATGTCCTTGTATATGGATCAAGTTGTATTTCTAGTGTGTGGATATGTTTAACATAGACAAGTCATATGAACACATTAGATTTCTGTTTGCTTTTATGTTAAGGGAGCAGATGGCTGGTTTTCAAAGTATGGGCCTTGGTCTGGGACGGGAACTACCGTGGTGGAGAAACCCAGAGGGCCCATCTTAGCCTCTCCTTTCAATCATAGCAAAAGCATTTTAAAACATTTGTATATATTGGGTTTCTTGTAAAAAAAAAATAAGCTGTTAAAATAGTTTGAAAAGTATGGGCCTATAATGTTTAGCCCCTTCTAACTCCAAAATGCATTGATTTTTTTGTAATTCTGCCCAATGCCAACATTGTTAAATGTCATCCTAGAATATAATTTGAATAGAGCTGCTTTAATCATGGATGGTTATAGGTTAAATACTTCTTAATCCTTCAGTGACCTTTCAGTAGACATTCCAAGGAGATAGAGTAAAAATGGAGTATTCTCTTAAAATATCAAAGACAAGGAGAAGATGTAATCACTAATACCACGTTAAATTTCTCTGCCTACCATAAATCCCCTACGTGTACACAAAGGCCCTTTCATTACAAATTGGTCACACTTTTTAGAAGCGACACCTCTAATAACAACCCTTAAATGATATTAATCATGTTTAAAAAAAGAGAGCTCGTTTTAGTAAAACATTAGCTAACTCTTGTTAAATTGATTTTGGCCTTCTTGGTTAATTGATTTTAAACACTATTTCCTCCGAGCTTTTATGATGAGCCACACTGCAGGGAAATGACAAGATTTCTCCTGAAGCATTGTCTAATAATGCTGTATTTCCTTTTTTCTTAAAATTAATTCTTTATTTTTAAAGAGACTTTTAAAAAGTTGAACTTTAAAAAATACGATTGAGAAAGCAACTACCTCTTTGAAAAAAATAAGTTCAGTAGAGTTCATTTCATAATTATGATGACAACCTACAATGTTGATATAATAGAAACACAACAAATTTAATAATAAAAACATAATTTGCCAAGCAAAGATTCACCATTCAGGAAAAAATCTAAGAAAGCAGGAATGCAGATATTGAATAAGCGTCTGCTTGATCATTAGGCTAGTTTTCTTTTTCTTCCTTTTTCTTTCTGCTGTTTTAATGGACTACCATTAACCAGCAATTCCTTTGCTTGTCTCTGATAATAGAGTAAAACTTAGGTGGTCTGTTGGCCACCCCCAGGCCCCAGCTGTCCCCGATTATTCATTCCCTTAACAAAACCAGGTCTTTTCTGATACAGTACTTCACATTTTAATTCAAGAGACAGCTCCACAGTTTAAATAGAAATGCAAGATACTAATGGTGAGGACTTCCAACCCAATGTCCTGTTTTCTGGGGTTTCTCATCTTCTAAAGTGAGTGTGAAAACTGCTGTGTTCTGTATCACAGGCTGCCATCCCACTGGGAGTCACATGCCATTATGCAGTTCACCTTGTGACTATCTCAGTCAGACCCCTATTCAAGCACAGCTGTAGTGGGGAAGGACGGAATCCCACTCTCTGCTGTGAGTTTAATCACCGTTTTACCAAGGTTTACCAGTGGACAAATTATCTAAGTTGCTTGGCAAAGAGGAATGTTAAATGAAATAGTAATCCATTAGGTGGTAGTGTGGGGAATGTAAAATAAGAAACAGGACCAGTTTAGCAGCCATTCAGAAACTTGAGTGTGTTAAAAATTTTGAAGTTATCAGACTAAATGTTTACACCCTATGAAATTCAGGCTTAAAAATTAAGACAATGTGATTCCACACAATTTTAATTGTCCTGAAAGTATTTGGGTAAACTTTGGTAAAATGAAATTAAATATGGAGAAACTCATGTTTATCAAAATGCTAACCTGGGTAACTGATATCACAAAATCTTCTAGCTTATTGGAATTGCACAAAACTACTACCATTTAGAAACAACATTTCTAACTAAACCTCCTCAATCTCAATAGTATTGTGTAATCACAGTGTAAGCAAATAATTGAGGCCTTAGTCATAGAGGTAGTTCTAAGCTTAGGATATTAAAAAAAGAAAGAAGAAGAATCTTATCTTACTAGAGATATAACTTACCTAATAGGAAGGAAACAGTAATACGTATTGTCTAATCTATTTCTCCTTATAGGGTTCATTTCCTTTCATTATAACCAGAGTCCTAAAGGCATGGGATTTAAAATGTACTATTTTCTGGTGTATTTAAGTGTCATTATTTTATCAATAGGTATTTATTTTATCAATGCCATTTATTTTATCAATAGGTATTGATAAAATAATTGAAAATAACTGCATTTATTTTTAAATATGAATCTTAAAGTAAATTTACATCAAAGTTTTATCTTTTTTCTTCCCTTTTAGCCTCAAAACCACATTCTGCTTTCTATCCCACTCTAAGAATAATGGCTCTTCAATTAAAAGCCCCAGTCAATGGGAAAATATAATTTAGTTAACAGAAATTTCCACCACAGTCAATCTCTCAGAAGCACATCTATCTTATAAATTAAGGTACACCTATAATTTAATTTATTTTGTCATTATTTTTCCACTTTCCTTTAAAAATTATCTCAATTCTGATTAGATTAAGGAAGTGATGCCAAGTGATTACAAATTATACTAAGACACTAATATTGGCTAATGGTTAAAGATAAGAAGGATTTTAGAGAAATTCATATTTCTTTCTCTAATGAATAGTATCTTTTTTTTTTTTTTTTTTTTGGCGTCGGGGTAGGGTGTGGGGGGGAAGTACCAGGGATTGTACTTCAGGGGCACTGGACCACTGAACCACTTCCCCAGACATATTTTGTATTTTATCTAGAGACAGGGACTTACTGAGTTGCTTAGTGCCTCAGTCTAAGTCTGGCTTTGAACTAGTGATCCTCCTGCCTCAGCCTCCCAAGTTGCTGGGATTACAGATATGCACAACCATGCCTGTCTAATGAGTAGTATCTTGAGTCAACTACACTTTTTTATTCTGTTATACCCAAGATCAAAACAGAAATGCCTTCTCCCCACAGAAAGGGATGTTATTAAATAAACTGCGATCATATAGTGAAATGGAAAGAGTAATAAATCAGAAAATGCAAAAGTGGAATTAATAAAAATTTGCCCACATAGAGGGAAATAGAATAGGCCTGGGTTTAGGAAGATGCCCCAAAGCATAACTCACAGTAGATGATTATGAGAAAGGCCTGGATTATTGAAATAAAGATGAGCAGGGTAACTCCTAGGTATTTCAAGTTCTGGACAGGGCTCTGACATCCCAAATGTTTAAGTCTACTGGGTGACTGTGAGAATTGGCTAAATTTGAAAATAACTGATTTGTAAGATTCCATTAGGCACAAATTAACAATAAAAGCTTATCATCCAGTGGTTACCTTATTTTTCTCCATTCATGTAACTGAAATTCCTGTTATCAGGTAAATCTTCAATTCAGAACAAAACATACATGTTATTTCCAGGAGACTAAAGTCACATTATTAAAATTGGCTTGATAGTGTCACCAAATTATTTATCTTTTGTTTTTTATTAACACTAACTTTTAATGAAGGAAGCTTGTCTTTAGGCTGGAAGTTTCCTGAAGATTTGATGGAATAGAAAGTCAACAAAGGATGTAAAATCCCAGAAATAAACTTACATATTTCAACTATTTGCTGTCTCTATACTAGAGTACAGAAAACCACATTGTAATCTTTGTATATATTGTTATCAAAATTATTTGTATTCTATTTATTCATTTATATGACAGTGGATGAAACAGACTCACACATTTCATATATTCATCAAAATTTATGTAGTCATTTATTTATATACATATTCATTTTTAGATCAGAGTGAAAGAAGAATACATTTTAAAGAAATTCCAGGGCTAAACAAAGTAAGTTGGGTGCACATATCACTGTTGTTTTTAAATCATGCCTTTCTAAATGGTGAATTAATTCATCATTTTTGAAATCTGGATGAAAAATTTTTTGTATAAAATTTCAAAATCAGGATCACAGCATAACACAGGGCATGTTCTTATTGATGTTTTGAGGATAGTTTAATAAAGAAGGTTTTTACAAAAGTTTTTGTAAGATTTAAGGAAAACTACACTGGAGTTTTCCTCAGGGAGGAATTACCATCATTCCTACGCTGGAAAAATGGAGCTGTGGAGAGATACCCTGTTGAGAAGACTGAAAATTTCTACAGAGTTAGAGCAATGCAGCCATGTTGGGTCAGTCTGGTTGGAGTATGGGGAAAACTTCCTGAGCTAACCCTCCCTGGCCCTAAAATCATTTGGAAGTGATCATCCTGGCCAGACTCCAGCAGAAGAGAGGCTGTTGATGCCATCCAAATGGTCAGTTTCCTCATGGCACTGAGTTGGGTAAAGGGTCTGGAGATGGATTTTGAGTAACAAGTAGAAGATATGCAACACAAGAAGAGTGTCTTTCTGACATTCCTATATACCTATTTTGATTTGCAAGTAAAAATAGACATTCATTCATTAGACCAATATTTTTATTTTATTTCATTTTTTAAATTTTTACAGATGACATTTTGATTCATTGTGCATAAATGGGGTACAACTTTTCATTTCTATGGTTGTACACGATGTAGGTTTACACCATTTGTGCAATCATACATGTACATAGCATAATGATGTCTCATTCCACCATCTTTCATACCCCTGCCCCCTCCCCCTCTAATTTCTCTCTACACAATCCAAAGTTCTTCCATTCTTCTCTTACCCCCCACCCCCCACCCCCATTATGTATCATCATCTACTTATCAAGGAAAACATCGGCCTTTGTTTTAGGATTGGCTTATTTCACTTACCATGATATTCTCAAATGCCATCCATTTACCTGCAAATGCCATAATTTTATTCTTCTTTATGACTGAATAATATTCCATTGTGTATATGTACTACAGTTTCTTTATCCATTCATCTATTGAAGGGCATCTAGGTTGGTTCCACAATCTAGCTATTGTGAATTGAGCTGCTATAAACATTGTGGCTGTGTCACTATAGTATTTTGACTCTAAGTCCTCTGGGTATAAACCAAGGAGTGGGATAACTTGGTTAAATAGTGGTTCCATTCCAAGTTTTCTGAGGAATCTCCATACTGTTTTCCGTAATGGTTGCACCAATTTGCAATCCCACCATCAATGTGTGGGTGTACCTTTTCCCCCACATCCTCATCAACATTTATTATTGCTTGTATCTTGATAATTACCGTTCTGATTAGAGTGAGATGAAATCTTAGCATAATTTTGATTTGCATTTCCGTTGTGAGACTGCAGCAGACACTAAAGATAACAAAAGTGAACATAGAACACCACATTCCTATATTTGTAGGGCTTATTCTCTATATGAAAAGGTAAAGGAAGGAAAACAAGAATTTCTAGTGCTATAGGTTTTATGAAGAAAATAAATCAGGAAAGAGAACAGGCAGTGACTAGGTCTGGGTTTGTGCTGGTGTTTTGGTTAAGGGTTCAAGAGGAGCCTCTGTGAAAAACACAAGAACTGAGAGCAGGCAGCCTTGGAGCACTCTGAAGAATGGCATCTCAGAAGAGGGAACTCCAAGTGCCAAAGTCCCCAGCTTAGGACAGGAGTGTTGAACAAGGAAGAAAACAAGGGCTGACAAGGTGCCAGTAAGCTGGGGGCATCGGGTGGGAGTGGGGGTGGGATGGCAAGATGTGGCCTGATTGCATGGGGAATTATGGGCCATTGTAAAGAGATGACTTTTTATTACAAAGGTAGAGGCCACTTTGGAATGTCTTGGTCTAACGTTAATTTTGTTTTGTTTTATCACTTTAACTACTTATTATGGTTTGGATGTGAATCTCACGTATGAGACAATTCGGGAATGTTTGGAGTGATATTATTACATTTTGACAGCTGTAACCTAATCAGAAGATTAATCCACTTGATGAATTAATTTGAAAGGACTATGTGGTGGTGTCTACAGGCAGGTAGGGTGTGGCTGGAGGAAGTAAGTCACTGGGGGCATGCTTTTGGGGTTCTTATTTTGTCCCTGGCAAGCAAAGCTTTCTCTCTCTCTCTCTCTCTCTGCTCCCTGGCTGCCACATCCTGATCTTTTTAAAACTTATAAATGAATACTTGCCCTCAAATGAAAAGATACTAATTTCTTTTTCCAATAATATTTACAGTCTTAGCTTTATTTTTTTACAACATTAATTATGTAAAGACCAAACTTAATTTAATATGGATTGAGGTTTGCTTGTTTTAGATTACAAGTTCAAAAATCGACTTTCCTATTTTGTTTCCTGGGAGTAAAATTCAGAGAACTATTCTTAAAATACAATGCCATTGTAGTAGGTAGGGCCTGATTGGAGGAAGTAGTTCACTGGGGTGGGGTGGGGAAGTCCTGGCAGTGTATATTTTATCCTTAACCTCTTCCTCCCCTTCTGTTTCTCTGTTGTTATGAGGTGAGCATCTTTCCTGTCTTATATTCCTGCCTCACCTGAGGCCCAAATCAATGGAGCCAGATGACTATGAATTGAAGCCTCTGAAACCATTTGTAAAAAAAAATTCTTTGAGTTGATTTTCTCAGGTATTTTGTCACAGTGAAGAAAAACTGACTTGAAGCACTAGGAACTTGGACTCAGCTTTTCGGTAGTCTCTGAAGTCTCCTGATTAGAAATAAGAAGGTATGATATGAATAATTTAAAAAATATATAATTTATCACGAAATATATGTTCTGAAAATAATGTGTACAATGTTGGATTAAATCCTGCAATGCTGAAATCCATTTAAAACAACAATGGTTTGCATGGTTCCTTAGCTCAGAACATTAACATTGTAATATAAACTACTAAAACCCTTTGGAAGAGTAAGTTTAGTACCCCTTAAATTTGTAAAAATAAAAAAAAAAACCAATGCATATATTCAAACTGTGTTAGTTAGCTTTTTTTCACTGAGAAAATCAATATAAAGGATTATCTTATGGTTTCAGAGGTTTCAGATCTTGGTTGCCTGGCTCCATTGCTTAGAGCCTGAGGTAAGGCAGAAATGTCACGGAAGTAGGTTGCGATGGAGGAGAGAAGGTCTTCTTATGGCAGCCACAATGCAGAGAGAGGAAGGGGTTGGGGACAAGATATATCTCCCTGACCTTGACCTTCTTCCTCTAATTAGGCCCCACTTTCTACAGTTTCCACCACCTCCCAATAGTTCATTCAATTATGAACCCATCAGTGGGGGAATTCATTGATGAGGTTAGAACCTCAAGATCCAATCACTTCCTTAAAGTCTCACCTCTAAACCTTGCTGCATCGGGGACCAAATCTTCAACTTGCAAGCCTTTGGAGGATATTCCATATCTAACCACAAAACAGACTCAAGGATTTCCCTTCTAGGAATGCATTTTATGAGAGTGTGTCTCTAAGATGTATGTACAAGACTACTTCAGGATCAAGCTTAAAATTAAGAAGTCCAGAAATGGGTAAATCATGATATATGCACAGTATGGGGATACTAGGCAACTACTTAAAAACATAAAGTTGTTTCTATATATGTCCTTGGAATATTTTGAAGATATAAAATTCCCTTAAGGAAGGTCATAGAATAACATCTATATAAAATCATTTAAAAAATAAACCGTGTAAGCATGTGTGTGTGGGGGGGATGTATAAATATAGAGAAGGCACATCTATCACAATATAGACAGGGGCTGTAATTTCTGAAAAATGTGATTGAAATAATGAATTATTAAAGAATGATATTCATGTTTTTGGAATCTAACAATAAATATTTTGTGTGAAAAACAGAAAAAACAATAAAAGTAAAACACGAAAAATACATATATTAAATTTTATGAATTTATAATTTAAATTTAATAAATACACATATGCCATAACATGGTGTCTTGGGTGTATATATTAACTGTTACAACATCCCAATCCTTTTTAATTTTTGTTTTGAGACAGGGTCTTGCTAAATTGCTTAGGGCCTTGCTAAGTTGCTGTAGCTAGCCTCGAACTTGCAATCCTCCTGCCTCAGCCTCCTGAGTCATTGGAATTAAAGGCATGTGCTACTTCATCATGCTCATGGCAATGTTTTAAGTATCAATTGGAAGAAACATATCCCACTTTTATCTACCTGAGCATCCTAGGCATCTGTGTGTTCTTTCATCTCTGTAATTTCAGCCTCTGTCCATACTCTAATAGGGCTCTTTCCTGTCCACCTTTTCTGCATTTATACACATACACACTTATGTTTTAATATAATAAATATGGATTCTATTTTTGGATCTTAAATTAGTTCATATTACCTTGTTTGTAACTACTGCTAAAAGTTTTAATGGATTTAAGGTATAACTTCCCTTTGACCTTTTACCTAACCTCCACATATTTTCCTCATTTTTCCTACACAAGGTACATTATCTTTTTAAACATTTTTTAAACTAATAAATATCTTAGAGCAATTTGTTATCTATACTTACTGACATATTTAGTAATACTTTGTGATGTGCATAAATTTATCTCATTTTATATCACTTATTCCTTGTCACTATATCAGTTCTATGATATTACTCTAAACTTCTTTATTCCTCTTCTCTATTTTTGTTCTCCTAAGTCATTTCTCTGAATTCCATTATTTCTCCCTCCATAGAGTAATGCCGATAAATATTTCTAGGGTGGTTTATAATTCAAAAGGTTCATTCCTAGAGATTAATCCATGTAAAATTTTCACCTGTCCTATCAAATAGCTTTCACTATGAACAGTTTACAAAAAAAGGAAACTAGGACTCAGAGAAAGAGACTTGTACCTAATTACAATCAATAAAAGGAAAACACAGATTATTTTAACCTAAGTCACATTTTCCCCCATTATGGACTTTTCTTTGTTCCTCTTGTGACTTTCACAGATGATTTTCTAAAATAACTTTAAAGTCTTAATTTTTCTATAGTGTTTCTCTGACTTCCTTATCTTTCCTTTAGTTTTCCCAAAACCTAGGTTCATATCAGACCTTTTTAAGGTTTCAAAATTACACAGTTGTTTTGAATGCATACACTACACATTCTATAATTAAATTTCTACCATCTGGTCGGAGTGTAGATCAGTAATACAGTGTGTGTGAGCGCGTGTGTGCGTGTGTGTGTGTGTGTGTGTGTGTGTGTGTGTGTGTGTTATGAGAAGGTCCTGAGTTCTATCCCCAGCAACAACAACAACCAAAAGTACCATCAACATTTGGCCAGTATATACATTTTATGTGTCTATCTTGGACTTCTGCATTTCTGATAATTTACATAATCCTGATTGATAATGCTTGAGACTTAAAGTCTATAAATCCTTTACCAATACAAGAGTCAGGACAGACTGATCAGATTCCAGTGTGGATGACTGCACAAGTGACTGTCCTTACACCTTATGTAATAAGGTTAACCAGCATTCAAAAGAATCTAAGAAAATTTTGTAAGCAGCATAGTTATAAACCAAGTAAGACCATTCTGATTTTCTTATTAACATATAGTGAAGGTTAATATCAAGACAGCACTTTTTCTAATAAGACTCATTAAAAAAAAGTAAAAACTCAGAAAACCAATGAATTCTTTAAAAAACAAAGAAACGGGATATCTGAAGACGGAGTTAAGTTCTGGTATAAACAAGGTTTAGATTAGAAGAGAAATGACTGCATCCTTCCATACGACATAATCTTCTTTATGACTTAGAGGCTAGGCCAGCTCCAGAAACCAAATTCACATATTAGGTTTCCTCAGAATCATACACTCAAACCATAAATAACCCTCTGTCATGGCAGAAACAGCAGCATCAGTCAGCCATTCTGTCAGTTGCCTGTCTTGTCCCCCCTCAGCCTAGAGTTGTCATTTATTATTCTTTTTTATTTCATTTACTCTATAAAATACAGTTTTTATTCATCATCTCACAGAATTCATATGTGCACAACACCTTCAACAAAGCTATTCCTTTTCACCTTGCTCATCACCTTGTCAAAATATAAAGTCCATTTTGAACCACATGACATGAGTTCATCAGTACTGAGTGACACCTGCCTTTTCCACATAACTCCATTTTGCTTATATGTTGAAAAGCAAACGTAAGGAATTATGTGGCAAAGAAAGAGTCCATTCTTGTTGCAGTAATAGGAACAGCTGAGTTGGTTCCAGGAATTATGCAGGATGTTATTACTACATATGTAAAGAAGATCTGAGCTCTGCCTTCCTCAAGAAACTCCAAGTGACTACAGAAAAAACAAACAAACAAACAAAAAACTGTTATCAGATACTTAAAATGCAGTTCCAGGAACACTGAGAAAGAGGAACAACCAGTTTCAGAGTTAAGAAGAGATTTCCAGTAGTGTTGCCATTTAGAAAAAGTATGACCAAAATCTGACAGTGGGATAGGAAGTGTGGCAAAGGGGAACACCTCTGCAAAAGACATGCTGCTACTTCTTTGGACCACGAATCCCAAATGTGCACGATGGAGATTGAATGGGGAGAAGCCCAGGAAAGTGGCCAAGACGGAGTCTTACTTTATAAAAAGAAGGGACTATGTCATCAGCATAATATTACTTTAGATTACCATCTGCAAAATATTTGAGGGAATAAATATCAGCACAAAACATTTTACTGAAAGCAAAATGTCTATAAATGGGGCTTTCTTCTGACTCTGCAACAGATTTCTCAATAATCACTCTGGTCCCCAAAGCATGAATGAGAAGTTTGATGATAAGCAGCTTTCAACTGAATTTAGACATTTGGTTTTGATTGCTTTCCTGGATAGGTTTGAAATACCATGGATGTTGTATAGCTGCAGGGAAGTGATTGACCTAACAGGGTTCCCATTTTCAGAGGGAGTAAAATGTGGGAGTAGGTGTAAGTTCAATTATATTCTCTCTTTCTACTTTCAGTTCTAAACTACTATTCAACTAGTTGCCAGCAAGGAACAAAGAACTCAAAGCTGAAACCACTCTTTCCTATAGATTTTCTTTACATCTTTCTCTCTCTCTCTCTTTTTCTAATACTATTGGCAGAATTACAAACCACAAATCTTGTTCCTATGTTTGAGAAACCAACAAGAAGAACTATGAAGATTTAATTAATGTCAATAGCCATTAAATCCTGAGGTTTTTAAAAAAGTTTCATATGACAACAAAATAGTTATTGATGTACATTTTTAAAGTTTATCGTAAACACTCAAAATTAATTACTTTTGACAGATTAGAATTTCAGAGTTTAAATCTTTCACAGTTTTTAAAACTGACTTCAAATTATTAAACAAGTAAACAATTTATATATTAAAATATGTTTCTAAGTTTGGTTATATGTTCTGCGGCTGCCTAGTTTATAATGAGTGGCTAAGGGACCTGTCAATTTGAAGAATTCTAGGCAGAGAGAGAAAAGATGCATTTTGCAGCGTTTCTCCAAAAGACTCACTGGATCTTATTAAGGAATATGTGTTTTCACCACACCTACCCTGCAGTAACTCTGACTGGGTCGAGAACAAAAAGCAGTGAGCAAATGCCTGATAATCGTCCTTTGGCTGGATATTTACTATATCCGCCTTGTAAGAAAGGTCTTATTTTCCATTCTAGAATCCTCCCAGGTATGGAGGTTTCTCATTCCCCTATTTTCTCCAGCTATAGGGACAGTAATGATCAAGGGATCAGTGTGCTTTCAGAACTTCTAAAGTGGTGGGCTGATTCATATTTCATACAGGGTATAGCTTCCAACTATACCCTGTGAAGGTGCCACAGAATGAAGGACATTTATTAAGCATCTACCATATTCACAGACATAGAGATATAGAGACAAAAAGTAGACTACAATAAAGTTTATACATTCAAAAGATAGCTCGCATTCTCCTTTTACCTTCCCAGTGGTTATACAATAGAAAATTTTTGTGGGATTCTTTGTTTATCTACCTTCATAATAATGTGTTCCTGGGTGTATGGTCATTCATCAGAATGCTTTGATCTTGTGTTCATACCTGAATGTTCAAGTAGGTATTTTCCAAACATGCATAAAGTAAATATTATTTTACTATTTTTCTAACTTTCATGGGTCTGCCAGATCAAAAGAACAACATTAAAAGGTAACAAAACCACAACTAAATTAATAATTACCTGTGGGGTGGATTTAGAGACTGAGACAAAAAGGTATCATTGAAGCCAAAACCTAGCTGAGATTCTTAGCCAGTGTTTAGACAAGACTACAAACTTCAAAGATTAAGTTAATTTTTATATTTGCACATTAGATCTTGGTAACTAAAGATGTTTCTTTTTAACATATAAGTAGAACCATAATTATTTTATTATCCTAAATTTTAGTGGACTTTGAATACTTTTAAGCTACTTTACTAAAGCATTATTTTTAGAATTTCAAATAATATGATTATAAAATAGATGACAAAATATGGTATTTTAATATAAAATAAGGCATTATCAGTATAATTCACACATTCAAAGTCCTTAAGATTTATTTTGAGGAAAAAAATGTGCTTTGATAAAATGTTCAGGGAAGAAAAGATTTAATTTGATGTATAAATTAATGTAAACACTAATCATATTAATAAATTTAAAATTAATTTGTCATGAGTTCTATAATATGGGATAAAGGATCACTATAAGAACTTGAAAGATAATTTAAGGACAAATAAATTATTAATATGAGCACTAAGATGTTTAATTTGAACATTAAGATTCTTCACCATACTAATAATATGGATGAAAAATAAAATTCAGTTTAAAAGATAGTTTCATGCATGATAATTAGTATCACAGGATTCATATACATTTCTACAACTACATTTACCTCATGCTCTCCAATAATAGATTTATAAATGTTTTGATTCATTTAAATAACAGTGACTGATGTTCGGATTTGAGATACAAATTGTGCTATATGTCTTGTGGAGATCAGTTGAGCAGGTAGGGAGGACACACAAAGAAAGGGTCTCTAATCTTGATTAGCTCACATTCCAAGCAGAATGAGTCCCATATGCAACAAAATTCATTAAGTACAGTGTTTCTGGAACAAAAAGAAAGGAGTAGATTGTTTGCTCATTGAAGATTAGAAAGATGTTCAAAACGACATTACTGTTTTGGTTTGATGTTGAAAGGATGATCTTTCCCACACTAAGGAATCTTGGTACCACTAATGCACTGAGAATTATGATCTAGACTCATAGATTTGATAGAGAATGGTGTTTGTGATATCCTTATGAAATGGAGAAGGTACAATTTTCACCATTTAGAAGACCGCAAAAATCCCAATTCAATAATCCCTCCTTCAAGCCCTTGGCGCACTGGCTTGCAGTGTTGTCCATCATTGATCCTACCTTAAAAGACCTGACGTTCTTTGAATATGCACCACATTTCCACTGCGGTTTGAGATATTTCCATTGTGATGCTCACAACTATTTTTAATATTTATGGAATGGCGCTTCAGTCTGTCATAAATTCAGAGCATATGTTCACCAGTGACAAGAACCAGAGGAATGCCATACATTTTATGAACTGTTAATAAGTCCGTAAACTGATTGTTTTGTAGCCAAAACTCTGTTACTACTGGCATTTGCCGACATTCCAATTTGGATTTCTGCTTGAGAATGAGTCTGTTTTAAAGTAATAGCTCTGTTCTTGCCCTACTTTTGCTCAAAGTATGGTATCCAATTTCATTTATGGAGCATAATTTTAAGGGGAAATAGAAGCAGAGCTGCACTATTGCTTCTTTGTTCTTATGTGAAACCAGCCTTCACTGTTTGAGAGTCAGTGCTCATTAATAGAAATTTAACTGGCACACAAACAATGTTGATTGGGTAAACTCTTGAGACCTCATCTTGGTTCTAAAATACCTGACACCATATTGAATAGACTCAAACCCATAGCACATCATGTCAATTGTTGGAAATTACCTCTGTATCGAGAGCATTGCATTCAGAGTTTTACAAAGGCACATAATATGTGAATAATGTTTGAGAAGTTTTAAACTAAATTGCATTTTAAGCATGAAAGATATTATTTCATTTAAAAATCATTTGCATATGTCTTTTCACCTCATACTACTTTCTTACACAAAATAATCTTCCCCAATAGATAAGTATTATCATTAAAAATGTTTATTAATTCTCTGCTGCATTCAAAACCCCTGTCTTTGGAACTCTGTGCAAGACATGATTACCTCCATCAAGAAGGAGTGGGGGTATAAAAAATGGTGGAATGAGACAGACATCATTACCCTATGTATATGTATGATTACTTGAATGGTATGAATCTACATCATGCACAACCATAGAAATGAAAAGATGAATCCCATTTGTGTACTATGAATTAAAATGCAGTCTGTAAAAATAAAAAAAAATTAAAAAATGTAAAAAAAAGAAAAGGTTTATAACATTTGAGGTGACTGTGCATAGGGAAATAAAAGTAAAAATACCAGCTACCACCAGCATAAATTTTGAAAGAATCCAGGAGAAAGAATGCCATTCTGTCTGTAATGGCCAACAAATGCTTAGCTTAAGTTGGAGCTTAACGTGAGACTCAGGACCTTGCAGAAGCAGAGACTCAGGGAGAGCTGTCCAGGCAGAGAGACAGGGTCAAAGGGGCACTCAGAAGGCAGGGTATACACACTGTAGGTCCCTGGAATTTAATATTTGCTGCTTTAATTATTTCATTATATGACCCAAGGACTTTCAGTGACTTACCAGGTACATGTTTGAATCATGTCAAACATGAGAGTCACTCAGGTCTGTGAAATCCATTTGCAAGCTGACCATAGTTCCTGTGTGAAGTAATATAGAGGAACCATATTTCTTCTGTGGTGTATTCCTACTGGGAAGGACTCTTAAAGAATCATGTGTAGTATTTCTGGTTAAAACTGAGGATTGATCTCTTTTCCTTTTCACTTTGGATATTGATCACATCATATGATCTCAGGTGGAAGTGTAATATGTAGGAAGAATAAAACAAGTTTGGAAATATTGAGAGTGATAGAGTATAGGTAGCAAAAAATTTACCATCAATTATGCATGAACACCCATCACGTGACCTGAAATGTGCTAGTTGCAGTGGAGGATACCAAAATACCAAAGCAAGGAAAATTATCCCATCTTTACTCTTACCAATTCACAGGAAAAACACATGGAATGGAAAACACACAGGAATAGATGATTCTGTAACTGAATTGGAGAATATGTACTTACAGGGCTGAGATCAGGCCTCTGAAATAAGGCCTGCAGTGAGGAGTTTTAATGTTGGCATAAAGCATACAACTCTTTAAAAATGCTTTTTAATAAATCCCAAGGGCCCCTCATGCATGTTATCAGTCTTGTCACACATTTCTTGCTAAAATGTGAGTCTTTTCTGTATTTAGTCAAGAGCTGGAATTCCTGTAATTATTGCTAGAGTGAATACCATTAACTAGAATATAGTTTCTCCAGGGGATAAAACAAGATTGACATTTCTAAACTGAGTAATGTTATTTTAACAGGGAGTCACTCGACAAAAGCATTTGACTCTTGCTGAGTTGTAAAGACATAGTTTTTTTTTTTTCTTTTTCATTTTGAATAACAGTGGTCATGTTGGACATTTTCTACTTTAAGTTAAAGGAAACTGTATTCTGGATAAAGGGTCTTATGGGTACCTCTGTTATCTCTAAGAGGGTTACTACCTTCGTTTGTGATAACCTTGAATGTATTCACTTTTTTATGGTTAGATTCAGAACCAATCAGGCTGTTGTCAATAGTTTTAGCTAATTCTGAGACTGAGTAAAGAAACAGGAATACATTCCACAACAAATAAATAGGCACTTTGTATCATTACCCATTTTGCAGTTAAAAAAAAAAAAGAACTCCTCTCCATAAGTAGATGATTGAAAATATCCTTTATAGGTAACGTCATCACTAAAAAATAGAAAGTCTTGAGGATTTGGACTGTTTTGGAAGAAGACCAGTGTGAACTTCAATGCAGTTTCTTAGATTTTGAATATAAATATTAATTTGAGCTAAGAGCTAATTAAATACTTATAACTTGAAACATTGCTACAACTGCTTCAATAAATAGATGCAGTTTTTAAGAACCATTACAACTCTTTTATTCAGCAAATAAAAGTGTTTCCTATGATCAGGTTTACACCTTCAATATACTTGGCAAATCTTTCTGCAGCAAGTATGAGGTAGTGCACTTAATGCAACCTTTCCAGAGAATTGCAACACACGGCCTTCATTAATCACCAAACCCCTCTATGTGTGAAAATTAGTCATAGGCTAGTTGTGCGTTCACTTGAGAATATCAAGATGTGAAAGTTTTTTGTACTCAATTAACGACATAACTTTGTTTCCTAAAAGAAAATACCATTATATTTAAAGCAATGTTATGAACCTCAATTTCCATACCTATAAATTATGAGCAATGGTATTTTTCTTACTGATTATTGTGAGGATTATGTGTTTGCTATTTTTTTTTCAAGTGAAGAAAGTTTAAGTTTCATGAAACTCTCTAAATTCCTCAATATATGTCAAACATTGTTGATATTACCTGAGACTAGGGCATTTGTCTTTAACAGTCTAGATTTTTTGAAAATATCCTCAATTTCTGGCTCTCTACCTTTACTTTGTTGGTTAAGGTTTTATACAATCAAGTCAAGTTTTTCATTTCTTTTTGATATTTTTCTCAATTTGATATCCTATGTTACGTCCTTCTCATCTTTATTATCTGTGATCATAGATGAATGCAAGTTAGTGAACATTTTGTCCTAAAATAAGCAATGCTCAGCATTTCCTAATATGTAAGCTATAATAGTCATTTGTGAAACCAACCACAGGGTATCATAAAATCTCCCAGAAAGATATGGAATCTCTCTACTCCTAGATTCTTTACTGGTCTTGTGTCTTGCTTTGGCTGATAAAATGTGGTAGAAGTGGCACTGAACTTGATTGCAGTCCAGGACTCAAATAGGTTTAGGTTCTTTGGTGCTACCTCTTGGAACCCTGCAACAGAATGTGAATGAGGCTGTCTAAGCTCCCGGATGATGAGAAAGCAAGGAGCACTCAAAGAAGCCTCCTGCTCAAACCATTTTATGCCTGTTCCATGCTGACATGAGGAAGTACAGCCTAGATCAGAACTTCACTGAAATTGTGGATCCACAGAATCATGAGCAGAATTAAATGTTGATTGCTTTAAGCTACTGAAGTTTTATTGTCTGTAGTTATGCAGCAAAATTAAGTGATGCGCCTGCAGATGATACATTGTCTGTAGGTGAGATAACAAAGCTAGCTCCTACTGCCTGTTCTCCCTTTATTCCCTCCCTCCCTCCCTCCCTCTGTTCCTTCCTTCCTTCCTTCCTTCCTTCCTTCCTTCCTTCCATCCTTTTGTCTTTTTCTTTATTTTTTTAACCAGGGATTGAATCCAGGGGGGCTTAACCACTGAGCTACATCCTCATTCATTTTTATCTTCTATTTTGAGACAGGGTCTCACCAAGTTGCTTAGAGCCTCCCTAAGTTGCTAAGGCTGGCTTTGAATTTGCAGTACTCCTGTGGTTCCTCCTGCCTCAGCCTCTGGAGTCTCTAGGATTACAGTCTTGGCTCTCCCATATTATTCTTGATCTGGTTTCAATCTTTAACTTTTCACACTCTTGGAATTTCTTTTCATTTGTCCTATAATAAGAATATCATTCATGAAATATTTCTCTTATTTTTGAAGACCTTTATTTAAACATTTTAAAAAATTTGGTCTTTTTGGATATATATGATGGTAAAGTGTATTTTGACATATTATACATACGTGAAGTATAACTTCTAATTAGGATCCCATTCTTGTGGTTGTACATGTTATGGAGTTTCATTGGTGGTGTATTCATATATGAACATAGGAAAGTTATGTCAGATTTATTCTACTATCTTTCCTATTTTTGATCCCCTCCCTTTCCTTCTTTCTCCCTTTACTAATCCACTGAACTTCTTTTCTTCCCCTCTCCTCCTGTTGTGTGTTAGTATCTGCATATGAAAAAGAACATTTGACCATTGTTCTTTGGGGATTGGCTTTTTTCACTTAGCATGATAGTCTTCAGATCCACCTATTTACCAGCAAAAGTCACAAACTCATTCTTTTTAAGCTGAGTAACTTTCCATTGTGTTTATATACTACCTCTTCTTTATCTATTCACCTATTGAAGGGCACCTAGGTTTGTTCCATAACTTAGCTACTGTGAATTGAGCTGCTGTAAACATTGATGTGGTTGTGTAGAGTGCTGATTTTAAGTCCTTTGTGTATAAACCCAGGAGTGGGATAACTGTGTCAAATGGTGGTTCCATTCCAAGTTTTCTGAGGACTCTCCATACTGCTTTTCAGAATGGTTGCTCCAATTTGCAGTCCCATCATCAATGTATGAGTGTACTTTTTTCCCCAGTATCCTTGCCAACATTCATCACTACTTATATTCCTGATATTTGCAATTCTGACTGGAGTGAGATGGAATCTCAGTGTAGTTTTAATTTGCATTTCTGTAATTGCTAGTGATGTTGAACATTTTTTTTCATGTATTTCTTGACCATTTGCATTTCTTCTTCTGTGAAGTGGGTATTCAGTTCCTTTATCCATTTATTGATGGGGTTATTTGGTTTTTTTGAGTTCTTTATATATCCTGGGGATTAATGCTCTGAGGTACAGGCAAGCAAAGATTTTCTCCCACTCTGTAGGCTCTCCTTTCATGTTCTTAATTGTTTCTTTAGCTGTGAAGAAGATTTTTAGTTTGGTATCATCCCAGTTATTGATTCTTGATTTTGCTTTTTGTGCTCTAGGAATCTCATTGAGGAAGTCGGTTTCTAAGCTGACATGCTGGAGTGTTGGGCCTACATTTTCTTATAGTAGCACAGGGTTTCTGGTCTAATGCCTAGGTCCTTCATCCACTTTGAGTTGAGTTGTGGCAGGGTAAAAGAGAGGGGTTAAACTTCTTTCTGCTACATCTGAAAAAACTATATATGTTAAACTCAAGGCCAACATCATTCTATATGGAGAAAAACTGAAAGCATTCCCTCTAAAAATTGGAACAAGAAAGGGATGCCCTCTTTCAAAATTTCTATTCAACATAGTCCTTGTAACTCTAGCCAGAACAATTAGATAAAAGGAAGAAATTAAAGGGATATGAATAGGAAAAGAAGAGCTTAAATTATCCCTATTTGACTAAGACATGATCCTGTATTTAGAAGACCCCCCAAAAAAAACTCCACCAGAAAACTTCCAGTACTCATAAATAAATTCAGCAAAGTAGCAGGATATAAAATTACCAACCATACATCAATTGCATTTCTATATACTAATGATGAATCAGCTGAAAGAGAAATTAAGAAAACTATTCCATTCATAATAGCCTTAAAAAATAAAAATACTTAGGAATTAATCTAACAAAAGAGGTGAAAGACCTCTACAATGAAAAGTACAGAACACTAAAGAAAGAAATTGAAGAAGACCCTAGATGATGGAAGGAGCTCCCATGTTTTTGGAGAGGCAGAATTAATATTGTCAAAATGGCCATATTGCCAAAAGCGCAATGCAAATTTAATGCAATTACTATTAAAATTCCATTGATGTTCTTCATAGAAATAGAAAAGGCAATTATGAAATTCATTTGGAAAAATAAGAGGCCTAGAATAGCCAAAGCAATCCTTAGTGAGAAAAGTGAAGCAGAAGGCATCACAATACCAAACCTTATATTATACTACAGAGCTATAGTAACAAAAATGGCACAGTATTGGCACCAAAACAGACGTGAAGACAAGTGGAACAGAATGGAAGACACAGAGACAAACCCACATAAATATAGTTATCTCATACTAGACAAAAGTGCCCTAAACATACATAGGAGAAAAGATAGTCTCTGACAAATGGTGCTGGGAAAACTTGAAGACCACTTTTGAATTCTCCCTGTGCCCTATTAGGAAACCCTTTTGTTTTAGGATCATCTAGAATTATCATGTTCTCAGTTAGTGAGCAAAGTCCTTGATAAACATATTAAAGAATGTCAGACCCAACAATAGACTGCACATATTGAATTTATTGATAAGCAGTGGTATATTTAACAGCCTAAGTATAATATTGGGATAAATAAAAATTCATTATAAGGTATAAGAGTATCAGTTGTATCAGATCAAATGTTTCAGATATTTTAACACATTCATTTACATATATTTAAGGTATCTACATTTTAAACTGAGCAATATATTAAAAAGCTTATAATGTGGTTTTTCATACTTTGAAACAATTATTCCTATTAATTCAAGTTATTCCTATAAACAATTAACAATTATTCCCCAAAAGTGTCCTGTAAACAAACTATAAGTAGCAGATATGTATGGTATTTTAAAATGCCAAATTTATCTCAGAATAAATAGAATGGAGGAATGTATATAAAATCAATACCTTGTATGTAAAACTGTGTCTTTATACAAGTTTCTACTTATCTCACTGGCTTTTTTAAAAAAAGGAACAATAACCAGATCTGTACTGCAGAGGAAGACACACTGGAGGGCACATATTTGATTGCATAGCAGTTAATACTGGCACTAGAAACCATTAGTGATACTTTATTTAAACAATAGCATCAGACCAAGAAGTCACCAAATAATAGTTTTGTATGACTAGTAGAATCAAAGAAGGAAGGACTACCTTATCTTGTTTAACTCTTCCATAATTTATCATACTTCAGTATGAAAATACCTGGTAAGATGTATTCAGTATTTGTGGTGGTGTATATCTGTAATCCCTGGTACTATGGAGGCTGAACCAGGAGGATCCCAAGTTCAAGGCCAGCCTCAGCAATTTAGCCACACCCTCAGCAACTTAGTGAGCAACTTTGCTCACTTATATATAGTGTAAATTTCAGCCTTATACAAAAATTATTTCTAATCCTAAATTAATGGAAAAAAATTACCAGGTTTGTCAAAAAAGTTTTCAGAGGAAAAAGAAAAAGGGGAAAAAAAAAAGCAAAAACAAGTGAAACTCATTGATTGACAAATAGATTTGCTTACTCAGGTATGTTTTTGTTATATTACTCGCTGTAATAATTCATTTAGTTGTTGGTAAAATTCAGGAAATTCTGACACATTTCTATTGTATATGGGAGAGTGAAGACAAGATCTTAATAAAGATTTTTTTCAGGAAATATCAGGATACTATTTTAATAAGGTTGGAATCTCCCTAAGAACAGACATCTATTTTTAAGCACTGTGCCCATAAGCACTTTACATGCTATCTGGTGTACAATTTGACTTCAATAAAAATTTTCTATAATAAAAAATTAAAGATATTTTTGTGAACTATTTTGATTGATATTAATCATGCTTCTGATTAGAATTCCTAGGGAAATTATAAGACAAATGTCTTATTGTAATACTGTTACCCTGTTTGCTCATTGCAATCATTTTATTCAATCACTTATCATTGGGAAACTGAAGGGTGGCCAATAACAGCAGTTTCCAATGTACCCAATGAACACAAAAGATTTAAAATTTGTATTTGAGAACCCAAAATGTATTCTTTATAGAAATAACATTGGAAATAATTAGTGTCATAGACGAGCACACAAATTCTTATTTGATCTTTAATGTAATTAATGGAACAAGTTGAATTTCAAGTTCTGAAAGTTGATGAGCACACACAACTTTTCTCATAAACAGTTGTCTAAAGGCACCATTTTGAAATATATATAGATTGCCTTATGAGTTCATTTATCAGCTTTAAAAAATTTATCTCTTATTTTAGGGACCAATCAAACTAAGGGAGCAATACCCATCAAAGTGTGTGCTCCTCTTCCTGTTTAAACAGACCAATTACTATGAAAACATGCCAGGGAAACCAGTTCACATTGAGGTGTGAATGACTAAAAGCTTTTTTAACAAGATTGAAAGAGACAGATGCATTTGTTTTCTTAAAAGGAGGTCATTAACCAAACTTCAGTTAGAAGAATTTCAAGCATTATAGCAAAGTAATATCTTAAAACAATTAGATGATGTGAATGAGAACATTTTTTGGATAGTGATCTAGAACAAATAAAGGTTTATTTTGAATAATTTGTGTGTGACTTTGGGGATCATTTCCTCTAAGCTACCTTTAAATTTCACAAATTCTTTACTCTTTCAGTTTTCAAGACATAATTGCTAAGCACTTCAAGTTATTCATTTTATTTTCTAAATTAATAAATCCCATTAACGATGTTAGTAGCTCTTGTTGGAAGGTTGGTAGAAAAAACATTGATCAATAAATCAGAAGTTTTTAAATTAAATAAATGTTTTGATTTTTCTCAAAACATTCTCTAGCCAAAAAATTTCAGTTCTTAATATTTAGACAGATCAAAAATAAGTCTCTTTAAAAACTGAGAAGCTACAGCTAATAGGCAACATTATATTTTTTGTGATTGATATGCTATTTCTAGCAGGGGAATAGAGATTTCTATTTAGTAAAAGGAACCTCAGGCCCCATATATAGAGGCCCAAAAGATTCTTCTTTGGGGGAAAAATTTTTTATCAAGATTTCATAATTTTCTTTCATGAAAAATCATGTAAAATTGGTTCAAGCACAGAGTTGTTTTTCTCCTAATCAAATTATGGATTGAGAACACAGAATGTGTGATGTTGAATATGTGATGTTGAATAACCCACTGGTATTTTTACCAGGATGACAAGTGTTCGTACATGATATTTCTCAGCCGTACTGATGTGTAATTGTCATTTAGAAAAGCAGAAACGTTAAATGTGCTTGTAATGTGTTTTTACTATTGTTGTTGTTCTGTTTGTTTTTGTTTTTAACTCAAACTAAATTTACATATATACACATACTTGGATACTTGCAGATACTAATCCTGGGAGTAAAAACACTAATGTCAGGGCTCAGGCTTTCTCTATCCAACTTGCTCCAAAATGAATAAGTCTGTGGGAAGGTGGATCTAACCATGTGCTTTGCTTACATGTAGAAGAGAAATAACATTTTTTGATAAGGTCTGTGTTCTAAATGGCATAAATTTTACACTTATAACAAAATGAGCATCAACCACAAAGACCCATAAGTTCTATTTGGCCATGGAAATTTGGAAAGGGCTACCCCCTTGACATTTGTAGTTTTCCATTGTAGTGCAGAGTAAATATCTGATTAAAAGCTTTTCAAATAACCCTGCATTTGAGAATGTATGTCCTCCAAACTGGGGCCAATACCCTTACTGGAATGAAAAACATGAATTCAGGGATTTTTAAGTTCATCCATGCTCTATTTGCTCTGATATTTGAAGCCTTTCTATTCCCACTCACGATCTATTCACTTGATTTCTTATTGCAAATCAATAAATGTCAAGATATTCACACTGTGCATCTTAAAAGACTGAAAGTATAGTATGTTCACCTAACATTAGGGCTTTATTTATATTTTCTAAGGTAATGAAATTTTTTTCTTTTCCTTGGATGCTAATTTATTTATTACTTTCTCAAAGCGCTCAAAATTCAGTGTATCCCATGAAAGAAAGCAAAACAAAACAAAATCACATTAAGAAACTGTGATTTATACAGCTTCCTTGAATAAACTAGAGATATGAGCTGATGGTAGTTATAAAAATATGGGCAACATTTCATTATAATTGGTATTGATGTCTTCAACTGCACACAGAGAGTGAAAACTAGAAAACAGTGCATACTGTAAGATGATGTTGCATTTAGATTAATTACTTACATGATTTAGAATGCTGCAATACAGCATATTCATAATGGTTTGAAATACATCTTTAACCATCCTCTCCCATAGGAAAAAATAGCCTTAAGTTCTTGTTCTTGTTTGGTAACATTAAGAGCAATGAGTTATATGCTGAATATCATGTTTGTTTCTTTAATAATATTGATAGAGCTAGTCATTTAAAAAATTTAAGCATTCCATAAATTTGTACTATTTAAAAAGCTTTATTTTCATTATTAGTGAATTTTCATATGTAGTATATCCCTGTGATCTTATGTTCTGACTGGGAACATGTAGGTAGGAAAACTACCCATCAGTTGAAGAAAGACTGGCCATGGTTTTCAGGAATAGTCATTTGAAGAGAAATGCAGAAGAAAGTAAACCAAAGTGAACTCCACAGAGTTGGTACCCAGAAATTCTGTATTCAATTTTTCCATTTTATTTTCCTTTTTAAATAAGGAAGGGAAGAAGAAGAGCAGTTAAAGCAAAATAACCTCTATCAATCTTTGTAAATCAAGTTAATGGAGGTGGAAAGGAAAATAACAGTATTAACCGTCTTGAGATCTACTACATCTCAGAAGATAAAATGCACGAATTTAAAACATTCATTAAATTGTATCCACAGGTTTAATGCAAAGAATAGGATTCAGTAGGAGCAAAGGTAAATATTAAGTCTGTTAGGTGTGAAAGAAACACAAGCGAGTCTTGTTCACACATACCTACTTACATACACACACACACACACACACGTGTGTGTGTACACTGCATGTAAGAAATTTGATTTCATTCATAATTTCAATTTGTTGAAACATTTTATCCTAAATATCCTACAAGATTTCTCTCCACAGTTTTATGTCACTACTGTTGTACTAAATGCAGTCTTATTGAAATATTAGGATCATAGCAGAGTGAAAAATCAAAGCACATCAGAGAAAACATTTTCCAAATAAGATATAATTATTTAAACTGAGTTTTATTTCTATGGCTTAATAATGTCTCATATATTATATTTATGTAGACATATTATATGTACTATATGTGTGTATATATGTGTGTGTGCATATATATATATATATATCATCCTCAAAACATTACAAGTTAACTCACATTTCAGCTCAAATGTTAAAATCATTCCCCAAATACTAAGACTGTAAGTGGAAAAAGAAATCACATTTTTTTAGTCTTATCATGTTATATATTATTTATACAAACTAGACCATAATTGACTAGTTAAGAGTAGAATTAGCTTGTTTAGAGTCAAAAGTTGTTCTTTGTCAAATCTATTTCAATAATCAGTTAATGTAACTTTTCTGTGCCTCCATTTCCTAATCTAAAATGGGTATCATATTCAAATTCTTCAAAAATGACATTTAAGTTCTCAATAAATATCATTTACTGCTATCCTTTCTATGCAACTATCATCCTAATATTTTAGCAGTTTCATATTAAATTACATTTTCCTCTATTATTAAACTATGAACCCTTTAGTTGGTCATTGACAATAAGAATGGAATAGTGTTATTCAGCAAACATTTATCATGTTAAAAAGGATTTTAGTGAAAAAAATACATATGTAGAGACAGGACTAACTTGCTTTCTTCAGACTGTGAATTATGACATAATCTTTTAGGCCATATACTTTCATTCTCTGATAGCACAGAGGGGGCATGTGAAGTTTCTCTTTAGAAAGATCCTGTAAATGTGTGGCATCAGGCAGGTCTGGGATAACCACTTCCTTTCCATACTGATTCTATTGAAATGCACTGAGGCTGGGTTTGATTAATGCCTCTTCACTTCTGGTTCTTCACCTCCTGGAACAGGAACTGCATGTGAGAAAGGAAGTTGTTTGTGGCTTTATTGTTAGAACAAAGAACTGGAGTCCTGCATGTGTCAGCTCTACTGGAACAGAGAGGCAACTACTCTACTGGGAATAACTGGGATGGGAAGTCAGGCCCACACTAGCAGAGCCAAGAGGAAAATAAAGACACTTATCAAAGAGAGAAAATGGCAGGAGAAGGAGGAAGAATGGGGGGAGAAAGGAAGACCAGAGGGAGGGAGGGAGAATGAAAATACTCTCTTCTGGGTTTTCGACCTTGATTAAAGCCCAAACTCCCACAATACAGGTTAGGTAAGTTACTGAGAGTTCCCTGGGAAATGCTTTTTAGCCTGACTTATTCACAAAATTGGCTCAATTCTCAATTTACTACTTCACTTTGGTGGTGCGGACCTTGGCTAAAGAGAATATTTGGCAACCATCCATTCCCCTACTGACCTCTTCTGAATAAGGTGAACCACAACTGGAAAGACTTGATTTAATGTATGTTTTTATTTGGTTCTTTGTGACACTAAGAAAAACAGGCTTATAGCTCTACCTTAGAGTTGATATAAATAAATACTTAATATAATGACTTTAAAAAAAAAATGACTTTCCAACAGGAGATAAAATGAAAAATGTTATAATGATCACATTAGTAAATAGGTCGCATAGAATTTTACTTTGTGTTTTAATTCAACAAACTACAAACCTTTGAGCCAAATGAAGTATAGTTTATATAGATGCATTTTAAAAGTAAGAAATGTCTAATTTACCAAAATAAAAGTGCACGTGATAAATTTTTCAATTATTTTAATACTGCTTAGTTTTTAAGGATGCATTTTTATGTGACATGATTAAGTTTTTAAAATATTAATAAGTACACTTTTAATTCGTTAGGTATATGTCATGCATAACATTCTCATAAATGAAATAAAATGCACTATTTGGAGAACTTTAAACTATTCCATTGGGGACATCTACTTATGCACAAATTAACTTGGAAATCAGTGATAACACAAAGAATCTATGAGAATGGGTATATCATCATTTTGTGGGGAGAGGAGGTATAGAAGAGAGGGATTTAGAATTACTGGTTTGAACATAAAATATAACTAGCTTTTGAAGAAACTAGAAGATCAGGTTAATTTTTTAAAGGTGCATGAATACTCAATGGCATGAAACCCCTTGCAGTATCCCAGTCAAATACATTAATACATAGATTTGCCTTTTGTGATTACTGTTCCCTAAAGAGAAATAGGGCCAAGTAAATACTGCTAGAAGGCAAGGAATTGAGCTGTAAACCCTGATGAAGATTTCAATCAAAGAGAAGTCACACATGAAGCTTTAAGAAAAAAAAAAAAACACTGTGGCCTAGGATTTCCCTGCCCCCACCACATGACAGTGTGGAACTTAGACAAAATGAACACTGCAAATAGGTCTGTAAAAGCCTGTTTTTTTGCCAACGGTCAAGATCTCTAGAGGGTATTGTATTAAATTGCAGATATTATCTAGCTAAACCCCAAATCATAAAAGCATGAAATTAGTAATTGACTCAATTTGCCTCATTTATTAGTTGCTCAGACCTCTGCTTGAATTAATATTGCCCAATGGAATTTCAAGTAGCGGTGACATGGCATTTCATGACAGAGATTAGTGCTTATTTCTATTACTGTACTTCAAACATCCCACATACTCCAATTAGGTTAACTAATCTAATATGCATGCTTTTGGCACTTTTATTGTCAATAAGATGTGACATTGGTTTCTTAGAATGTCACGTTCATTTTAGGCAGTGTCTGACTCCTTCTGCCTTAAATTGGCAAAGTCTTCTTTGTTGCTTGTTGCATTTTGTCTCTGCCAGGGATTTACCTATTACATTCCCTACTAGTTTCAATAATATTCCAAAGATGGAAGTTAATTATCAGTACATTTTTGTAATATAAAAGTCTGCCAATAACATAGGAATTCTACATTATAATGAAATATCATAACCAATTTTATACTTTCTTAGCATGTTTTTCATGGTGATGATTAGTATTTTAATATATGTGCATGATAAGTTAAAATATAATTTAAATAGGACTTTTTTCTTAAAGATGTGCTAATATTCTTAAGTTCTTTTATGGTAACTAAATTAATATTTTGCTGTCAAAAGAATTCAACTGGTAGTGGAACATTAATATTTTCATGAGCATAAAGGCAATGAATAACAGGGAATTTAGAGACTGTTTTCTATATATATGCACATATATATATAAACATGTGTATATACACATACATAGACATACATATATATTGGGTGGAAAACACACTCTACAGAAAAATGCAGAAGTTCTATATTCTAACTTCTAAAAATACCGAAGTTCTGTAACTTCACCATGAATTTAACCTTCATCTTGAAAGCAGAAACACAAATCTTTAAAGCAGTGGCAACTCCTTAGAAATTTAATCTCTAGTAAACAGCCCTGAAGATAAATATTCTGCATTCTGTAACTTGGACTTGATACATTTCTTCACTGGCCAATGCATACTGCTCAGACAGCCATTTAAGTAGTTGCTTTGGCTTTCATATTATTTTGAATCCTTTGATTAATTGTGATACAATACATGCCTTTTCTACTGTGATGTTATAAGAACGAGAGCAATGCCAAAACATACAAAACACATGAAATAACACAATCCAAATCTGCTTCAAATTCTTATCATAAAGTCGTTGATAATTTTTCATTGTCAGTGGGTTAAAAAAAGAGCACCCTTAAGAATGAAAGAATTTAAAAGTTTCTGCCCCAAAATTGTATTAAGGGAGGAAAAGTAAATGTTACAAATATCCTTGCTTTAAGATATTTCCAACAGGATTAATGACCACATGAAGTTAATGACCCCAAGACCACAGGCTTTTCCCGCTGATCATTAATTCTCAGGAAATACTGGCATCTTATATGTTATTTCTGAAACTATATAGTTAAGAATTCTACCCTGTTCCTTCCTTGTTGTTTGCATTATGTCCCACCTGTTGAGATAAAATCTAATATGCCTTGAAATAACTTCTGAATAACATCAACTATTATTAGCAATGATTATCAAATTATGTCTCCTAGACAGAAGAGAACTGCTTCAATTTTTATGCAAGAATAGATTATCTTCATTTTACAATTTTCTTAGCCAAGATTTTCCTAAAATATATTTTAAAGTCATTCAATATAACACATATATATTTTAACTGATTTCTAATGCTTAATAAAATTCAGAATGTGATTATTAATTAAAAGTCTAAAATTGTTGGGTCTAATAAATTCACTTTATTAGACTATGCAAGAGCCTAATAATTTTGAAGAAGAGAAAAGGAATAAATACTTCAGAAAGTTTCTGCATAAACTAAGATTACTCACATCATTTGCTATTATAATGAATAATTCTACACTATTACTGTATCACTCCCATCAATTCTATAGTAATAAATAATTCCAAATATATTATTTTAGTTTGGGCCAAATTGTATTAAAATATTTAGAGTTTGTTGTGGTAAAGAGTTTTTAATATATACATACAAAGTTTGTTTAAAATTAAAAAATTAGAAATCAAAGAACAAATGGGATTATATCAAATAAATTTTAAATTAGACTATAGTGATATAAATATTTTCCAAATTATTGTTCTTTCCCCTCATTCTATGACTTCATTGCTTCACTCCCTCAGTTTTCTATTTATTTCCAGTACCACCAATCCCAGTATAATTTATTCCATGAGTCAGGATTTTATCCTTCCTTTTATATTTTATGAATGTCATTACTACTTTTAGATCTAGACCATCTATAAATTTTAAAAATACTTTTTCAAACTTTTCCTACTATAATGATCAACTTAAGGTAGAAAGTCCCATATCTTCTCTGGATTATGTTAGGAACTTTTGTCTCACCTGCCCCCAACCACACTCATGGGTCTGTAGAATAAGGATATCCCTGTACTTGGGCTCTTAGAGAACAATAGGCTTAGTAAGGTCATGGGACAGATTTTGCTAGTTTTGTATTTTTTTATAACTTCTCTAAAACTTTGTATTTTTAAATGACTTGATCTCCTATTCTATTTTGCCTTAGAAGAAGACTGTGCTCCAACAAGCAGAGAACTGAAACAGCTGGTAAGTTCCAGTTTAGTAAAGTTTTGGGAGTGGAATTTAGTGAGTAGAGAAGCAAGGTGAAAAGTGTAAAGAAAAATAGATTTGTTTTCTGATGATCCAAGTATGAGTCTCCACTCCACCAGCTCTTAGGTGAGTTTACTCAAGTCTCTTCAACTTGTAGAAACTGATTTCCTCATTTTAAAAAAGTGTGGGGGACATGCTATTATTGTTTGGAAAGAATGAGTTAAATGTGAAGTAACTTTCTCTGATGTCTAACATGTAGTGTTTAATAAGTGTTTTAAAAGATATTTATATAAGATCTGTTCAAATTTATTTAATGGGCCATTATTCTTGTTCATATTGGTACATTAGATAGTTCATCTAACATAAGATCAAATTCCAGTATTTGATGAAAAAGTGGCATAAATTCAATACATATTATTAATTGAATTCCTAGGATGAATGTTATTAATATGTTGCTATGGTTTGGACCTGGAATGTTTACCAATGTCTAAATGTTGATGTGTGGCCCCAGCCTATTGCATTTTTGGAAGGTGGTAGTACATTTTAAGAGGCATAGCTTAGTAGGAAAAAGTTAGGTCAATGGGGGCATGCCCTTGAGGGGGCTATTGGGTCTCTGGCCCCTCCTCTTCCTCTGTCTTTAGTTCCTGACTACCTTGATCTGAACTGCTAGGCTCCACCACATGATCAACACTGCGATGCTCTGCCTTGCCATAGCCTAAAAACAATGTAGCCATCTGAAAACAGACTAAAATCTCTGTGAATCAAAATAGACTTTTTAATGTTTTTTTTTTTATGTTTTTTAATGTTTATTATCTCAGATATCTTGTATAGTAATGAAACTAATTAACCTATATGTATAATTTATCCTGTGAGTTTACTTTATAATTTTACTGGGGTTTAGATAAATGCATTTTCTAAATCATATACTGTCTATGAAAAAGTAACCGACATCTTTTGAGTGCTTGAGATAACTTGTCTATTGTTACTAATAAGCTCTTATTCACGATTCTAAATATCATATGTGTACATTTCATAATTAAATACTGAGTTAAGATAAACATCAAGGCTAAATTTTCTTTAATTGTCTAAGAATTATAGAGCCTGAATATTTCATTGCATGGGTATTGCTGTGGATGGATGTGTTTTGTCTCTCAAGGGTTCCTGTGTTGGAAACTAGGTATTCAGTGTGGCAATGTTGGAAGGCATTAGAACTTCAAGAAATGGAATCAAGTGGGGAGGTCCTTAGGTCATTGGGGCACTGCCTTTTAAGAGATTAAGGTAGTTCTCATGGGATTCTGAATTAATCTTCATGAGAGGACGTTTCTATGCAAAGAGCAAGCCTGTCCTCTCCCCTCTCTCTAGCTTCCTATTTGGCAATGTGATCTCATCATGATGTGATTTGTCTTGTTGTAATGTAGCCAAGAGGACCATTGCCAGCATCGTGCCTTTGAACTTCCAGAACTATGAGTAAAACAAACCTCTTTTTCTTTATAAATATGCAGCATCAGGTGATTTATTAAGGGAGAAAAAAGCTGACAAATACAGGTATGACTTTTTAATTCAAATAAAGTAAGAATAATTCTAATGGGCACAGATTATTAAAGATTTTTCTGATAGAATATGGTTAAATGGAAAAAAAATTCATTCATCAGTTCACTTAATGTAAAATGTAATTTAATATGACTTATAGTATATTTCGATATTGTATAAAACAATAATATTATAATATTAAAATAATATTTCAGAGTTTCATATGTAGTCACAAAATAAATAGGTATAAACTAATTGGATATAACTTTGCCCCACAGTTTTTTTCATTTCATTTTAATTCACATGCAATGTATCTTCATGTAATAAACTTTAGCAAACATGGACAAATTAATCTTAAGATTGATGTGGAAATTCAAGGGGATCAGAACAACCAAAGCAAAACAATATTGAAAAAAGAAGAACAAAATTGAATTGTATCTTAGTAAAAGCTGTTACAAGAGGAAATAAAAAAGGAAAGACGGAGGGAGGAAGTGAGGGGAAAGATAAGAACCAAGGAAGTAAATGGCTCATTTAAAGTGGAGAGCTCATTTTTAAAAATTTAAATCGTAGAGTATGAGAACAAGTAGTTTATATTTTATTTTCAATTTACATTGAACAACGTTTTTTGTGTGTGATTTTCCATTAATGTGACCTATTTTAAATCTTCTAGCACAATTTCCCTTAATGTTTCTGGAGCCAGTATGGTATAGGAGAGTAAGGGAGAGGAAGGTTTATTTCAGCTTCAGTTTCCTCCTCCTTAATAAAGCAGAAATATCATATAGTGACTAACGCATTTGAAGTTATAAATTGTCCTATTTCCATGGACTTAGGTGGCCAGCATGGCTGTAGTAGGCCAGCAGGAGTCAGGCAGTGCTATTTCTACCATTTGATTACAAAGGTCCAGCATGGTTTAGCCACCAATTGCCAAGGAATGCCCTTGAGATCCAGCTTGGCCTTTGTTATGGTTTGGATGTGAGATTCCCCCAAAAGCTCACATGGGAGACAATTGCAGAAAGGTTCAGAGGAGAAATGATTGGGTTGTAAAAATCTTAACCCAATCAGTGAATTAATCCCTGATGGGATTAATTGAAGTGGTAGGGTGTGGTTGGAGGAGGTGGGAATTAGGGCATGGCTATGGGGTATATATTTTGTATCTGTAGAGTGGACTTTGTCTCCCTCTCTGTTTCCTGATGATGCAAGCTGCTTCCCTCTGCCATGCTCTTCTACCATGATGTTCTGCCTCACCTTGAGCCCTAAGTAATGTAGCTGTCCTCCTATGGACTAAGACTTCTGAAACTGTGAACCCTCAAATAAACCTTTCTCCTCTATAATTGTGCCGGTCAGATCATTTAGTCACAGCAGCAAAAAAGCTGACTACAACAGTCTACATCACTTACAGTGACTTTGTAAAACAGAAAGCAGTGAATAGTGACCAATGGAATTAGACAATTCTTCATCTGCAGAATTTGCTTTGTCATTTTTACTGTGTTTTACCACCTTCTCATATATGAAAGGAGTGTAGGATCAAGGTTTTGGACCTTGAGCATCATCTTCAGAGACAAAATACTTTTACTTCCTTTATAAGCTCACCAGACAATTCTGCACAGATTGATATTCTACTGGCTCTCCACACCAGGTTTTGCAACAGGGGTTCCTTTACTTGTTCATGCCTATAATTGATTATTTCTTAGTCCATGACTTTATGAATGTTTCCTGGCCTTCTTTTCAGAAATCTTCCCAAACTGTGATCAGCTGAATTTTCACTGAGTAAAAGTGAACATCAGGGAGAGAATACAAAATGCACAGGTATATGAAGACCTTCAAGGGTGTGTAAAAAAAAAAAATAATTGGAGAAAGTTGTTTGCCTTCCTAAAACAATAAAAAAATCAAAACAAAACAACTCAGCAGAGCTCTCCTAATTCTGAAAACCTTCCTAAGCCTCTGCAAGGACAATTTTGTTTAAAATCTCTGTATGTGCAGGTGGTGTATTTCTGTGTGAAACTGCTGCAAGGTGACAACATATTTTATTTTCTCTATTGATTATAAGGCAGCAGCTTTCAAAAATGGAATCCACATTTGCTTCCCTATTTTATTTTCCTGAGGCATATACAACTTGTTTTTTCAGAACCTTGAAAATATCTTCTATAATGTTGCCTTTGTGTTTTAGGTCCAAGAAATAATGATTTCTGGGATTATTCATTTTGATTTTGTGAGCAACATAGATCTCACCCGGCAATGGAACATTAAACTGAGTTACTTAGAAGAGTCTGTAGCGCTTACCTATTGCTAAAATAAACGCAAACATATTCCTATAGATCTCAGATCATTACTTATACTCTTCCAAATAAAAAGTATATCTATATGCTCTTTGACAAGAAAATACAGAGAAGTGTGCTTTGTTTCAAGTAATAAATGTGTATTCATTCTGAGACTTACTGTAAGAATAGTGAGTCTTTAGTATATTGCAATTAGTTTTTACTTGATATGAATGTGTTTGCAATGTAAAATAGAATTATGAACCAGACTTGAACATGTGCTCTAACTATCCGGAAATAGACTGTCTGCTTTATTTACTTTTGGATTTTCAATCAATTTCCTAGTGTCTTCAATTAGTAACATAGTTTATAAGATAACTATGTGAATTGCCAAGAATATTGTCAGGGTCATTAATATTTCACACCTGCAAGTTCACAACGAAATTGAAGAATGCTCAAGTTTGGAATTGGAAACTTTGCATTGGGGCACAGGAATCCATACATTTTAGAATATCAGCAAAGAAGCGTTTTGAAGACACTAATTTGATCCTAGTTTTATGTTGTGTGACCATCAAATGGCTTACACCAATAAGGGGCATAGCTCATAGGACTCAATTCAACTGCAGTACTCAGAAATGCAAGAGAAATTGTCAAACGTTTTGCTGAAATGCAGTTACATTATAACTTTTCATTCTTTGGAAGTTTAAAAATGAACCTAAAATGTTGATGCGGCTAGGTGTCTAAACTTTAAGTGAAACAAAACTTCCTCCTAGTGGACACCTTTTAATATTCTAAACTCTCCTAAAGAATATTTTAATGCATTTCAAAACTCTTTTTTGCACCAGCATCAAATTTAATATAATGTTACAATTCAGATCAGGAGCACCCCCTGACCCCATAGATTCATGTCCCCAGCTGGTGGTGCAATTGGGAAGTGGTGGAAACTCAAGGTGGTGGGTCCCAGTTAGTGGAAGGAGGTCACCACCAGGGAGATAATTTCAAAAAGACATATTGTGGCTCCCAACCCCCATTTTCTGGGTGACAAGAGATGAGCAGCTCTGCCACACCTTCTCCACCATCATGTTCTCCTTCACCATAAGCCCAGAAACAATGGAGCCACATGACCACAGACTGAGACCTCTGAAACTTTGAGCTAAAATAAACCTTTCTTTAAGTTGTTTTCTTCACATTTTGACATGGTGACCGAAAGCTAACACAAATACCTTTCTAGGAACAGATTTATTTGCTGATTTTCATTTATTTATAATGAAAAAATCCCCTAATTGCCCACAATATATTGATAATCTTTTTAGACATTTTTTCAAAAAAACCCCAAAAACATTGGCCATTCATCTTCTCACAAGATCAGTTAGGATTTTTAGAAACAAGAGCAAGTGCACATTATTACTTCTTACCGAATCACCTTCCTTCCTGTAAATTTCTCATTAAAATATTTCTCAGAATATGATCTATAATGGGTGGTGAACTTCAAACTGGTGAAGAAACATAATGTCTATGTGGTGAGTTGCTAAAATTGCTAAGCCACACAGGGCTTCTTTGTGTGAGATTGATTGGGATGGTTGAACTCTCATGATTTCATGCAGTGCTTACTCTCCCTTTTGGGATTCTTAGTTCCAAATTTGCATGAAACCAGTCACATAGGGATGTTATATCCTCATGAATAGCAAATGAAGTTACCAAAATATAAAGCAAAGTTGGGAAAAAAAGTCGTGTTGTTCAGTACTGAATGCTGATGTGAGTGTAAATCATTTATTATTAAAGTGAATATTATATTAACATTCATATTTAATCATTTGTTAAAGTTTGGTTTTCAGCAATACCAAAAGATAAAGTCACTAATCACTTTTCATCAGGCTCAACAGAATGTTCACATGTTTTGCATTGCTTGATATAAATCTTCTCTTAGCAAGAACTCATAAAACAAAATAAAAATATTTCTGGCATGTTTTCATGTTTTAACTTTTCTAAAACATTCCCCATGTTTTCAGAAAGTTATTTGTTTAAATAACTTGCAATGTTGTAAAACACAATGTGACTCAATGGAAATCAATACACAGAGAACCATTATGTGTCCTGCTTCGGACCAGAGGGCATCATTGTTTAGACATGATTACTAATTATTATGAAGCATTACCATGCAAGTCAAATGTTTCAATGTTTTCAATGGACAATCCAAAATGTCAGCTAAGCAAGGCATAGAAAATGCCAGTCATTGCCATAGCATTCCAGTGTAGTTTACACATCTCCCACTTCATGATTAAAACACAATTTATGTTGATGACAACATGTGTGCGTTAGTGGAAATGTTATTCAATCTGAAAAGATTATTTGATAGCATTATGAAATAATGATTTCCTAACTTGAGGTGTTGGGTTGTCATCTTCAATATAACAGATATCCTCCCAGTTCAATATATCATTCCATGTTTCATCCACCTGGAAAATATCTGTTCTTTGTGTTACCTGTTCAATTGTCTAATTGTATTTTCTAGTTTCTACTCCTTGTTTTTAGATTCTGTGAAATATGACTTCTGTTTAGATATTTAAGATATGTTTATATTCCCTAAGAACTTCTAACCAATCACCAAGAAAACGCATCTTTTACCAGATTGAATTTCTTTCAAATGGCAGACAAGATTTACATATCTTCTCATTGGCTGTCTACTTCATGATGTCTATACCATAGTCCTCATCAAGAATATTTGAGATATAGCATACCTTTATCACTTTTAAGTCCTTCATAGTCAATATATGTATGTAACTATAGAGGATATCTGTAGAGAGTTTTGAAGGAACAGAGTTTGGAAACAATAATTTTTTTTAAATGTTAAGAAAACTAATAATTAAAAACTACGGTGCTTGAATTTCAAAAAATATTAATGTTTTGACAATTTGTCAAAAATTAACTGTGGTTCAAGTTAAAGGGTAGAATTTTAATGTACTATAAATCAGAATAAACTTTTGTAAGACAATTTTCTTAAAAAAATAAGTTAGGAACAGAAAGCTAAGGAAAAACAAAGGAAGCAAACCTAACATCACAGTCAATGCTGTATGAAATGTCAAAAGAAGACAAGATGCTGTAAAGGGATCAAGTGACAGTTGTTTAGGTCTGTCATTCCTAACACATGGTCTGAGACTCTACAGTGCTGAGAACTGCTCCAAAACTCCAAAAACACAAAGGTGCAATAAGCACCGACTGTCAATTGAAGAGCAATATCTTTTCTATCATTATGTTCTGTTTTTTTGAAAGGAAGATCAGATACAAATTCATAGTAAAGCATGTCTGCATTCCTAGTATTGTGTTGTTATTTTGTATACAGTACTATCATTATACTATGGGTATTCAAGTTGTTTTTTAATTAAAGAGGAATGCACATACAGAGTGAGGGTGGGCTGTCACCGCAGATGGAGAAATGAGGATTTATCTTAGCTGCATTTATACTGTGTACTACTTTTGCTTTTTTGGATGTTATTATTTAGCCAACTGAAATAAACCATTCGGATCCCACAAAGCCCTTGAAGGTCTACCAAGAACTAGGGAAGAGACGCCAAAAACATTTCTAAGAATAGATGTTTCCAAACACTAAGTAGAAAAGGCACATTTCAAGCAATAAATTTTGCAAAGATGTAGAAATCGAGTCAAAGGTGAAGGTCAGAAAAGTCAATTGCAATATCAGGAGGTTCCTGAAACACTGCAAGAGGCTGTGTCAGAGAGAATAAATAAATAAATACATTACCACGCCTTTGAGAAACATGAGCTCAGTAACCAGAACATCTGGGTTATAATCCTTCAGGCTCCTCCACCTGCTAGGTAACTGATCTGAGCAAGTTGCTTTCCTCATCAGTGAACTCATGTTAAAAATATTACCTATTTTGTGAATATCAAACTACTTAATTTATGTGACTTTACCAGAATATGACAGTTTCTGGACAGCAATACAAGCTTTCATGTCTTGTTTCCAATGAAATTATTAAAAAGGAAAAAAGAAAAAAGAAAGGGCATTGAAAGACTGAAAAAACATTTCTAAAATCTTTGCTTCCAGGTTTAATGTGTAGGAAGAGGTTTAATGTGATGATTTTTCGTATTTTAAAAATTGCTGTGATCTTCAAATAAAAGATTAGATAAAATTTTCCTTTTGTTACATGCATGTGAAAGTCTAATTTATAAACAAGATTCTTCCAGAAATAGAAATCATATGATTTGTTAACAGAATCTTAAAAATGGAAAAATTTTATGGAATGCCATGAGTCTATTATCTGATCAAGAAAGCCTCATAGCCTTTTGAACTGCCATAACTCGTAATAAATTCATAATTTTGGCATATTCTTTTTCCTGAGTTTATCATCCACCCTCACACCATTCTACTCAGAGATGCAGCTTATCAAATGCAGTCAAAATCCCATACAAGGCAATATTGTCTATCCTGTGTTGACATACACTTTGAGCCTCTGAGATTGGATTGGGGTGGTGACAATGTGGACACATTTTAATTTGTCTTAGCTTAAGATCTTATATATAGTCAGAGCTTAGTAAATATTCATTATTACATTTAAATTAGAACTCTAATATTCAAAAAAGTCATGCTGTGTCCCTTATCTTTTTAATTAAATAAATGAATAAAGTGTTAGTTAATTGGCCTGCTGAAAATGGTGTCCATCATATACAATGATAAATACTATTGATAAAAAGGTATAAGATGGGTGTTTTCCCCTCTACAGTAGTGACTGATTAAAGTAATCATCACATTCAATAACAATGTGAATAAATAAGTACTATTCCTATAGTGTATTTGTTTAAGTAAGACAATATATACAGACTTGAACGATAGAAAAATTTCTTTTTTCAAGGCATTTTTAAATATTTCTTTTCCTCTCTCAGGGTAAGAACCTGAGGTATGTAATAGGTAAAATAATAATTTTCAGTGGACTACTGAGGCATGTTGCCCATTTGGTAATCAGAAATTGGTCTAAGTGTTTCTCGTTAGGACTGAGCAAAGTTTAATTACAAAGGGAAAAATAAGTAAAAGAGGATAGATTGAGGAGATAAAAGTTTTAGCCTTTGACACACTGAGCTTTGTTCTGAGCTTATCTTCCCATCTGAGGAGGCAAACATGTTCATGTTGGCCTGTCCAGGCTATCTTACCTGGATATTTGGTCTCTGACATGTGAATTATAAACATAACCTCTATATTAAACTGTACTAAATGGTCCTTAACAAAACTTCAAGGATAGGAGAAAGGAAAAACATGGAACTTAGTAGTTGATAATAAAAATTTTCTCTATAATTGGTAATGTAAGAAAATATCACATATCTATGTATATAACATGTGAGCATATATGGACACATGATGATAGATATGTACGAAGAGGGCCTGTCCTACTCCTTACTAACAAAACATATTCAACATCTTTCTATACATAAATAAAACTTGCAAAGACGTCAGCAAGAACTAACAGATCAAAGAATTTTCTATGTAATTGAGCTCTTTAAAAATTTTTTTTTCAGGGTTGGGGGTATAGCTCAGTTGGTAGAGTGTTTGCCTCACAAGCACAAGGCCCTAGATTCAATCCCCAGCACTGCAAAAAAAAAAAAAGGGAAAAAAAATTTTTTTTTTCAAGTAACAACCAATTCCCACAAAGGATTTCAGTTCAGATAAAAATTCTGAATTGACATGGAGGGGAACTTGACTCATTTCCAAGCCTGAAATGTGTTACAGGTAATCAAACTGGTAAGATTTTTGCAGAGACTACAGAAGGTGACCAAGTTTTTTTATAATAGTTCATTATGTAAGAAAAAATTATTTATACATATGTATGTACATGATGTACATGTATATATATATTTAGTTGTACATGGACACAATATATTTATTATTTTTTAAACTATTTTTTATTTTTACAGACTACATTTCAATTCATTGTGCACAAATGGGGTACATCTTTTCGTTTCTATGGTTGTGCACAATGTAGATTCATACATTCGTGCAATCATACATGTACATAGGGTTAATGATATCTGTCTCATATGTGGTGCCGAGGATCGAACTCAGTGCCTCACATGTGCAAGACAAATCTTCTACCATTAAGCCACTACCCCAGCTCAAGAATTCTCACAACTATTTTCTTTAGGGAACTTGAGGTGATAGCTATAAATTCCCTGGGATGTTAGAGATCTAAGGATTGAACGAAGAAAAACATAGTCTCTCATAAGGTTATTTGGGAACTTAAGTATCAGATACTAAGTAAAATTGCAGAGCTTATATTTAGATAGATCAAAATAAAGTTCAATAAGGGTATTAGAAGAAGTTAATTCTTGTGATTTTAAATTAATTCTTAACTGATACATATTAATGGTACATCATGTGACATTGTGAGATATATATATGTATATATATATAATGTATAGATGCATACATATCTATTATCTATTTTCCCCAAATGTTTATCACTTACATGTGGTAAAAAAATTCAAAATCCTTCCTTCTAGCTTTTTGAAATACATGTAGATCTGCACAGTGAAGGAGCAAACATCAGAGTGAGGAGATAATCTATGGAATGGGAGAAAATATTTGCAAATTCTACATCTGAGAAGGGGTTAATATCCAGAATTTATAAGGAACTTCAAAAAACACAATAGCAAAATATCAAATGACCCTATTTAAAAATGGGCTATCGCCCTAAACATTTTTCAAAAGAAGGAATATAAATACTCAACAGGTATACAGAAGAAACCTCAACATCACTAATCATCAAGGAATTGCAAATGAAAACCACAATGAGATAGCACCTCATCCCAGAAAGAATGGCGATTAGTAGTGTGACATAATTGCCCAGTAGACCCTTCTCACCCTTCACCACCTGTCCCAGGTGTTCACCTTGCTGCATACTTCCTGACTTGGCAAAAGGGAGTAGTACACAGCAGTTGGTTGAATTGAATCAAGTTAAAATATTTTTTAATTAAATCTAACAGCACTAAGTTTTGCTCAATAATTTGCCTCCAGAATAATCTTTTGAACTGTAAACCACAGGCAAAAATGTAAATGTTATGGTTTTCATCTCAGCTCTCTGAACTAGTATGTGTCTATCAATTTGCAGCAAGCATTACACTCTTGATGCAACATTATTTTGACAGTTGAAGACAGATTGGTACATTCATAGTATGTGGTCTTTCAATTTTGCTTATATTTTATAGGAAAAAATGGAGATATTTATTCCTGCCAAATATGTATTTGTTCTTCATGTTTTAATGCATTATCCCACATCTAAAATCTAACCTATGTTAATTTAACTGTACCCAAATGATAATAATCTTGGAAATATTGGTTCAGTTTATGTGGGCATTAAGAAGATGCAGCCTTTTCAAAATTGAGGACATTTAGATAAAAAAAAAATATAGGATATTTTTCTTTTTTAGAAAGATTCTTAATATAATTAAAGTCTCCATATAAGGGAAATGTGGCTTATTCAAAAACATAAAATGTCCTGCATGATTTCCATGTCAGTTGTAGTTTAAGAGATGGGGCTATCCTAGGGAAATTGACAGGTAATAACAGATGATTAAATTAGGAGTAAAAAGGGTTTTTGTCATTATTTCAAAGGTATAGAAGATATATTCAAGTACATTTTTGTTGTGTTGTATTTTTTCTGTAAGTAACTATATGCAAATAGGTGAACATACATTAATTTATATGTGATGTTAAAGGCTGAATTTCATAATATGGGGAAATTCTGAATCAAGAAGACAGGTACTTGAATTCTGAGTTATAAACTTAGTAAATATGTAATATTAGGTAAATTTCCTTAATTCTTCTCTGACTCAGTTTTTCTTGTCCATAGAATGAAAATAATAGAGCATATAAGTCATATAAGACATAATGCAGTTAACGCAAGGACTAAAAAATTAATCTAAAGAAATGTGCTAAATTCCTTCTCAGAAATTATCTGGTACTAAATACACATCTGACATTCATTTATTTTAGTGCAGTGCGACTAGTTTGTTAAATATTGCAACTGAGCCATTTAAAATGCTAATTCTGAATTCACTACATTGATTCACTGCCTGAGCCAGACATCAGTCCTCATGTATCCTAACCAGATTTGTTTCCTGGAAAGACTCTTCTGTCAGTTTCCATTTAGTCCTTTTCCAGCTTGTAGATGTAAGCTGGTGAAAATGGAAGACAACCAAAGGCTTGTCACCCAGCCAGCCCACAAGGCTCACTTGTGTGAAGACATTAGCTTTTCATCATGTTTAGGAGGGTGCTTCAGGACCTGATTTAGCCAGGAAGTGAGGTCACTTCTCAAATATGCATTAAATAACTGAATTCTAGCTAAAATTACCTCCTGGTAATTTTCTTTCTTTAAATGATATATTGCATTTCTTTTTAAAGAATAAGCTGTGGTTGCACAGTGGCGTTTTCTTAAAATCTCCTTTCCCGAAAGTAAAGGAAATGGTAGAGTTAGGCCCTTGAGAAAGTGATTAATCCCCTGGCCACAGAGAAGTGAAATGACAACGTGGATAAATGCCTTGTCTTCTAACGCAAGTTTCAAGTGACTGTGGCCAGTCACAGGAGAAATTGTAATGAGGGGTCTGTGGAGAATGGTTCTTCAGAACAAACCAGCAAAGCACTGGTGGGAATGTAAGAAAATGATAGTGATCCCAGAGGAATTTCCTTTCTTTCAGCCTCATACTTTGATGCTTTGAATTCTGAACTTTTGAACCATGCTGGCTTTATCTTGTCCCTTTGGAGAGATTTGCAAGGTACTCTTGTACCACTTGCTATAATTATATTCTTAAAATTTAATGATACAGTGATTTTCAAAGAAAAATTATCTGCTTCAAAAAAATGCTAGAACTAGCAAACACACACACACACACACACACGCACCACACACACACTCACACAAAGCTCTTCTAATAGGGTTGTTTCTATCACAGCTTAAGAGAAAACATCCTCTTTGTTATTCTTCCAAAGCACCAACAATTTATAATAAAGCTTGTAAGTCATTATCAGAGACTGGAATGCTCTCTTTACAACTAGAAAAAAAAAGACATAAAGGGAAAGCTAAAGGGGTAGGAATCAAGAGAGAAAACCAGCATGTGGCCATCGGTGCAAATACAATTGAGGCTGAATATATTTTTCAAAAGAATTATTTTTAACAAATCTCTTCTCGGTTGGATATATGATTCAGCAAATGTACTGCTTCTTAGGTTTTGTGTCTCTTTGGTACTTAGGGAATGTGAGTACATGAGATTCTCCAGAAATAATGAAATTTGGTTATTGGAACAAACAAAGTCTCTTGCAACAAAGATCAGTCTCTCAAAGGCCCTTTCTGTGTCTTGCAGTCCAGTTCAATTTCTGGTGTAGTATAATGAGAGAGGCCATGGTCACACAAAAGGGGCATGGTATTTCAATCAGTCATTAAATTTTAAAGCTTCATTATTTTCCATAAGGAATACTTTAACGTTTTTCTATATTAACACATTTAACGTATTGATTCTGAAACCCAAAAACGTAAGGTCAAATTTCGTTAGCCACCTTATTGAATTCTGCTATTTTCACTTATTTTCAAAGCTCATTGAACCAGTTGATAGCTCCCCATTGCAAACAGTTGAGCCCATGTATTTCACTTCATTCTGGTCTTTACTTATTAAATGTATGTCTCCAAATGCTGCTGTAGCATTGAGACACACTATCTAGATTAAAATATAAATTTATTAAAAGCTCTCTATGTTGGGAGTAAAACAGACACTGATTATGCAGTTATGCAGCTGTCACCAAATTAACTTTTAAAAATGATTAAATGGGAAGTATCAACTCTTGTAATATGTAAACAACTGAAAAAGAAATCCTAAAATGTAAACTGTGTTGTCAAAAGGATGACCTACATAACAACAGTGAATGTCACACATTTAGCTGAAAATATCCATCAATCATTGATGAAATTATAATATTTATGATGGTTTTCTGGAGAACAATATGAACCTGATGCAAACTTGCATATATAGCATCTACCAACCTCATTTAAAAAATGAAATATTCAAGATTTAACCTTCACAGAAGGTACTAGAATAAGAAAGAACAAATTGTAGGGCAGTTCTAGGGAATATAGTTATATTATAATTTAAATCATTGACATTCCACTTGAATAGTGCTCATTATCTTATTTAAATTTAATTTATACATATATAGGACTTACAATAATATGAGGAATAATAGCTGTTGGGTTTATGTATGTTATATGTATGTATATTTTTTAGAAGGCACTGATTACCTTGTGTGAACTCCATACTATATAATGTTAGCTATGTTGTAATGTGAGTTATTGATATATATTAAGGTCAAATTAAAAAATCATAGATAGTATCTAAGACACATGGTTACATGTAATGATGATATGATTTTCAGAAATATAAGATACAGATACAAGTCCAGTTTCTTAAAACTTTACATATATCCTAAAGACATTTGCTTTAAATCTACTTGTAATGGATGTTTCCTCTCAATCATTATTAGATCTAGAAATATTTTGAATATTTTGGGATGCTGGGGATCAAAATTGTTTTGGAAATGTATACATGATGTTTGAGTATAAAGCAAAGTTCAGATATTCAGGTTCACTCAAACAGTTCTAATATACATTAAATGTCAGAAAAATATGAAAACAAATGAACAAAATGTGAACAATAGATAAGTATTCCAGAGTCAAGAATCTATTGTGAATGAAATGTACATTTTAGTATTAGGCAGTCTTCAATGTCTTCTAGATCTGGCCAACAGGCAAATGTGTATGTGCAATTCTGCTTGTGTTATTTTATCTTTACATTCATCACCATTCCCATTCATACAACTGGCATAATAGTATTCACCAGTGTGATCTGAGGAGGACAGGTGCTGTTTGGCAAAGTACCCAACAAACTGGGTTGGGATAGACACACAATAAACAGTAGCCATAATGTAACATTTCTCATCACTGGCCCTGCAAAGGGACATGGCTGATGTTTGGAGGACCCCAGGTTAATGCAAAGCCTTATTACTGAGGAGTCACAGGCAAAATTGTGATGTGCAGAAAAAATTTTTCCAAGGTACCTGAAAACTTCCCTTTTTGGCCACAAGGTAATCATGCCCAGTATTGTTTGAAATGCTTACTGATCTCATTTAAACCTCACAAGAATCCCAAGATGAAGTCCTCTTATTAGCTTTATTTTATAGAAGAGAATATCAGAGACTGAGGGGAAATAGAAGGACTAGCTTGAAGTCACAAAGCTGGGAACCCAGCCTACTAATAGTGACTATGCTCCTACTCTGAAGACATAATCTTTCCCACTTCTTGCCCCTTCCATTCATCAGTTATGCATTGGCTCATATTCTCATATCATTGAATTCTTACTCTGATTATTAAGACTGCAATATTAGACACACAGATTATAGTGAAGACACAAAGTATTCTTGGTCGCAAGATCTGGCTCTGCATCTTGCTCTAGGGAAATTTTGCTTGACTGCATGATTAATGGTTTCTCATAGTAAAGCAGGAAAATCTGAAACAACACAGGTAAAACTTTGAGCACAGTGCTGAGAATATGCTAAAGTCTCAATAAATATGACATCTAAAATTTACAGCACATGTGAATAAACTATGAATGTCTACATTGTGTCACCTTTATAAGTCAAATAAAAGATCTGCCTCACTGGGCTTGGTGGCGCATGCCTGTAATCCCAGTGGTTTGAGAGGCTGAGGCAGGCCGATCACAAGTTCAAAGACAGCCTTAGCAATCTAGCAAGGCCCTCAGGCAATTAAGGAAACCCTGGTTAAAATTAAATTTTTTTTTTTTTTTTTTTTTAATTAAGAAGGGTTGGGGATGTGGCTCAGTGGTAAATGCTTCTGGGTTCAGTCCCTGGTACCAATAGAGACAGAATAAAAGATCTCCCTATTCAATTTATGTAAAAAAATGCAAAGAGAAAAAACTTACCATATATATCAATGGTTCTTTAACAGTGCCCCTAGACAGAAAAACAACTACTATTAAATAATTACATAAATCATAAACAACAGTACAGAAACTACCTTTTAAATTGTGATATTGTGAAAGTGTCTACAGTTATCTCCCATCCTTATAACAATTTAATAAAGTTTTTCATTTTATTAGTATGAATGAGAAGTTAATTTTCTTGCCTAAGGATACACAGTAAGTGTACAAGCAAGCCTTTGAAATGAGGAGCATACACCTTTCTGCTTCTCCAACCCTTTCACTGGCACAGGTGTAGGTTCATAAGCCTTCCCATCAGTAGGCAACTGGCTTTGCTCTAGAGCCAGTGGCAACTAAGCAACAATTGAGGAGCAGGAGCCCAGCGTTTGCTGAACAACTCCTGAAATGCTGGGGTAAGGAGACTGAGGCTGCCAGTTGCCTACTGATAGCTTTATACATCCACATTCCTATTTTAATCCTAGAGTTCGGTTTGCCAACATGTCTGTCTATGGCAGTTCTATCCAGGCAGCCAGTCAGAAGGTGATGCTTCAGTGTAACTATGAGAAGTTCCTTTTCCTTTTTGTTCCACCATTCTCCCCCAAGGACACTATCAGTCCAAGTTTTTTGTTGAACTATTATGCTACTTAATCCTGCAACACTTGGGCTGTGCTTGGTAGTGGAAGCTCTTTTGGGGATGCCAAGATGAGGGGGCTTAATATTCAGCTGGATAAACAGACAGTTCTATGTGATGTCTTTGTAATAATTACCAAGTATCCCATGGAAATGGCTTTTATTCCTAAAGAGGCAGGCTAGTAGTTAATGAAATGTCTAGACTATTGTAAAGAGATAAATTATGAAAACTAGTAAGTCTGAGGCACTTGCTGCTCATGAGTTTAGGTGGTATCCAGTGTATTACTTCCTAGAGTACCAAAATAAGCAAGAAACAAGCAACAACAACAGTAAACAAACTCCTAGAAATTGCTAGAAACTGTGCTACAATAGTGAAAACTAAATACTAGGATCACAAAATCAGGAAAAAGATAATATGAGAAACAGAATGGCCTGTATCAGTGATCAGCTCATATTTTATAATTTCACTTAGATAAAAATTAAGGCAAAATGATGATATATTTGGAGAATATTAAGAGCTAAATACAATTTGAAAAGTCATCAAATAAGATGACCAAGTACTATTCATTTAAAGAATGTAAAGTTCTAAAGTTATTCTCGGTTAGGCACTAAACTAAGAATTGAGTTTATAGCAATTAATTCCTACTGCTTTAAAACGGAAATCATATTTTAGATTTCTTTTCAAACGTCAGTGACACACTTACTGAGCAGACTAAACAACAAAGTAGAATGGATTGAATCAAGTAGAATTCCTGGTAAGACAGTGGGTAGGAACAGGACTAGAAAATGTATTTTAGATTGAGTAACTGAAAAAAAATTAATTGCTGTATTGCCATTTATAGGCAAATTAGGCCAATGTATCATGATCTGATACATTGTCAATAAAAATTTTTCTTGACTAATGTCAACAAAAAAGTAAAGAATCTGTAGGTTACATAAAATTTGTTGGATATTTACACCAGATTGGCTGGTAGGGAAACTTTAGTTATGTATGCCTTAAATCTACCTGGAGGAAATGTTTTTCCTGGATTTTACATGAGAAATCTAAAATTGTAATTTTTAAAGATACCTAATAAAAAATGGCAAAACTGCATTTGCTTAGCATATCCAAAGCCCCAGGTTTTATTCCTGGCACCGTGCGCGCGCGCACACACACACACACACACACACACAAACACAGAAAAATTGCAAAACTGGATTCCAACTAAGGTTTATGTGAATCCATAGGTCATGTTCTTTCCAATATATATTCATTTTCACTTAATTACTCTGAAATATTAGGTACGACAGTAAGATCCATCTTTGAGATTAATGTGAGGATATGTATATGAACAGACTTAGTTAATTTGTATGCAATTTTAGGCTTAGGTAGTGATATCTTAGATCCTGCAAGGTAACAGGTGTGCTAATGAAGTCTCTGTGAAGCCTGCCTGAAAAAAAAATAGAAAAAATTGTGAGGTGCCTACATTTTCACTATCACATATTTGTATTTTTAAAACATTTTTTGAGGTGTTAAGTGGTTTTTCTCTGTTGCAAATGAGTTTATAAAATGAAGAGCTTTAGAACTATCCATGAAAATTCTGATTCAGTGTTGTCTGTGTATTTGTGCATGTCTCAGAAAGAGATGTGGATGATTTGCCAGGGTGAAAAACCACAACCTCAAAGAAATTATGTGGCTGAAAATGGGCCTAACTTTGGCCCACATTAAAATCTTCCTAAATGTTCCTAGATTTGTTAACCACACCAACTACTGACGACATAAACAGTCCACATGCAACATACAATTAGATGTTCAAGGTGCTATTTTGGAGAAACTGCTTTTTTTATCTGACAAGTAAGATATGTTTTATTACCTAGAAGGAATTTTGGCATTTGTACTCTGAGCAAATATATGATATTTCATATTTTTCTTCACCTTCTCTCACTTAAAATAATCAAACTAGAGATTTTGTGGAATACTTTAAGTGTATTTTAAATTAAAATAATTATAAGGTTATATTTTAAATTTTCATCATATATGTGCCTATAGAAACGCACACATATATTTGTAAGAAGCTTGAAAGAGAAAAAAGGTATATTCTTGAAAATTATGGTGATTAGAAAATGATAAATAAAGCCAGGCATGATGCTGCGTGCCTGCGATCCCAGCAGCTCTGAAGGCTGAGGCAGGAGGATGGCAAGTTCAAAGCCAGCCTCAGAATCTTGGTGAGATCCTGAGCAACTTAATGAGACCCTGTTTCAAAATAATAAATAAATAAATAAATAAATAAAATGGGCTGGGGAATGTGGCTCAGTGGTTAAGGAATGCTGTGTTCAGTCCTTACTACAAAAAAAAGAAAAGAAAAAAAAAAAAGATAACCCACAGCAACAAGAAAGAAAAACATACTTCTATAGTTGCTTCTAAGTTACTTTTCAATATTAAGCTGTCATTATAGTGTATTAATTCTTACCTTGCCTGTGTGGAATTTATTTTTGAAAGCAATTATGGTTAAAAAGAAGCAAATTGCACCTGAAGTTTCACGTGAATTTTTTGCATCTTAACCTCTGAAATTTTCTCCTCAGGATGTCAAATTGATAACAATTATCAAGAACAATTTTAAACTGTTTTTATTTGTAGATAGCCAAGTGGTGGCATTCATTATTTTGTTCTCTGAAGTACTCAGAAAATATGTCACCTTTCAATTGTCCCTAACATTTTCTGAAACAAAGCATAAAAACAAAATCATTAGGAAATTATTTTAAAATGAAATATACAGAAGTCAGTGAAACAGAAAATGATGAATAAATTATGAGAAATGCAAAATGGAGTTTAGGCACTATTTTTTTATTTTTATTTTTTGCAGTCCTGGGGATTCAATCCAGGGCCTCCCCATTCTAAGCCAACACTCTAACCACTAAGGGTGTGGTTAACCTCCAGTGGGATATAGTTCATTACCAACTGAACTCATTAAGTAAACCCATAATTTCTGGTTTATTTTTTCTAGCACTTCTTTGATATGATTATCAGCAAAAAAATCACTTAATACTTGTCAGGTAAGGACTCTTTTATCACCTTCATATAAATTTAAATAAAAATTCAAGTTTGAAGAAACAGGGACATAACTTTTGTTAGGGATTTTTAAAATGATTTATAATCCATTAATTATATTTATATTTTCAGGAGAACATATAACAAATGTCTATACAAGAAAGCAGAATTCCATGTGATTGGCAGGGATGCACCTGTGCCATTTATCTCTAATGAGAGCAACTTAGCACCCTTGAATACTCTTATTTGTCAATGCCCTGCAATACAAAACTACTTTTAGCCCTGCCTTTGAACACTATATTTGCTCTGACTGCTCTGCTACTTACACAAACTGTGTCACTTCAGTACTCAATGAACCAGCCACTAAATTGGTCCTCTACAATGGGTCTGAGATCAATAACTAATTTTGAAAACTGATTAGTTTGCACCAGAGTAGTAGACAGTTCCGAATTTTGCCAGAGGACATAATCAGCCTGTAAATAGAGGTATTAGTGCACTGGTAATAGGTTGGTAATATGGCCCAAATCTACCATAAACTCTTTTCCACAAAGGGTGATTTGAGCCTTTATAAGCAACTTTACTTGTAAATTTAACTCTTTTTTTGATGTTGAAATACAGCTTAGTTTTATTATGCTACATAGCAAGTTAATAAGAGTTGTTTGTAAATGAATTCTAATAAAGCAAGCAAGCTCAGCCTTGGGTGACTATTAAAGAACCAAAGACATTTTTATATATCTTGGCTGGTTGTGAATTCCAGATGTTTCCAACATGAAAAATGTTATGTTCTAACAGTTAATGTTGTATTGCTAGCCATTCAGAAGATGTATCTTCCTATTAGATGTGAATGTTGCTATGGAGATAACTGTAAAAGACTGACCTAGGAGAAGAGGTGGGAAAGGAATTGTATTAAAGGGAGGGAGAATATCAATTATGCCAATAATTGAAAAGGGGGCAAAAAGATAATCATCTTATCCGCAGCTACTTCTGGAGAACATGTGGGAATACAAGATGCACAAAAAGGATTTTGTTGTTGCCTCTTACACTGGCTTTTTATATAAGCTACATCAAGGGACCATGTGGAAAGAACCTGACCCTCCATTGTAAAGTGAATTGGCACAAAACTAAACACATAGTTTTTAAAAATCATTCCAAATGCATAGGTTACAGTTTGGCAATTGGTTCCTTAGGGCTGTGGTAAAATGCAACTTTAGAAAGTTGTAGTAAAATAAAATTGAAACAGTTGGGATTTTGCAAGCCAAGTAACTCTACCTGCTAGTGATATGAAGGTGGTATACAGCACTGCAGACTGAATTACTAAGGCACATTTGTGTCCATGGGGTTGGGATTATAAATGGGTATACCCAGATTAATTTGATGCCGAAACTTAAACTGAGAGAGAAACTGCAAACAGATAAAAATCACAAACTCTCTTCTGAACAGGGATTATTTTTCTTGGAAATGTAAATTTGTTTTAGTATGGGAGGAGGAGGTAAATACTTGGAAAACAGACTGCAATTCAGCAGATCAGACCACCACCTCCTTTCATTCATGCTGCAGGTGAGAAGGCTGAGAAGGCAACAATGTGAAGTCTCTCTAGACCTCAAGCAAAGTGACAGCCTGATGGGGCAGCTCTAAGTGTGGACTGTTTTTTACTACAGTGCAATTCAGATTCTAAGAGCCACATTGCATCCATCAGTCCCTATGTGAGGGAAGGGTCTTAAGAGAAAAGAGAGAGAAGAGCAATAACAAGGAGAAGGAACTCCTTCATTTAGTTTCAGTGCCCTTCAGAGAACTCCTCTGTGATAACTGACTTCCCTCTAATCTGTGGACATGAACTTAACATCCCAAGTTTGTTTCAAGTTAAATTTTACAGATTTTTATACCCAAACACTTGATTCTATCAGAGGCTGTGAATACCAAAATACATTAACTATTTTTGCTTCTTTGTGAATTAGTTGGAAAAATTCACATATAATATCAATCTAAAAATTACAGAAATAGTCCAAACCCTACTAAAATAACTAAGATGTATTTTACTGCTTAATTGTCTTTAAGATTGGAAACAATGTTGATAAAACTACATTGGAACAGAGACTGATAGAGGAATAGAATCTGTAAGGGAACTTCATTGACTCTTCTTTTTAAATAAGAAAAATTGCAAGAAAAATGAATGTAATACATGAAAGCCACTGAAAAATTTCAATAGTTTTTGCATAAAAAATGTCAACATTTTGCAAGGAGATGGTACATTTAAATTTAGGTGTTAAAAATGAAAGTGATCAAACATGGGATTTGGAGCAAAGGCCAAAATTCTATTTTCAAGGTACAAGAATCTGTACCTTTTGGAGAATCTGTTTTGGTCTATATGGGAAGAAGTACATATGTGTGAGTTATTGGATCAGCTTAGAAAAGCACCTCACAAGCCTTCCTGTTTCCCAACCTCTTCATAAGAATCTTCTATATATTTATTAAAAGTGCAGATTTCTCAGTGTTCTTCAGAAATTTTGATTTTGTTTTTCTGGGGTATGGTCATGTATCCACATGATATTTTTGAGACAGGTGTGAGAAACAATAACATAGAGCCCAACAGAAACTAACATATCTATCTTTGTCTCCCGCTCTGCATTCCATTATGTCCATCAATAATCTCAGACTTGTATGACTCCTCATGGTAAATTCCATTATTTGTGCAATGTTGATGCACCAGAATAGTTAACTTATTTAAATATTCTAATGTAAAGGCAGACCACATCTCATGATTAAAATAAATATGAAATGTATATTTAACCTCTCCATTTGCTTTTGATCTTCTGTCATGTATTAATATCTGCAGTGATTAAGCAGCTCACAAATAAAATTTCTGTGATTTTCATGATGATTACTGTTGTTGAATGCTGAAGTCTAAAGGGCTATAAAGCAGAGGAAATATTGGGAAGAGGTTTTCATTTTTGTTAATATGTATTTAAAATTTTGCTGAAACAGATACAAATTTTCTCAAGGTCATTCCACATTTCATTCAGGGGAAAATATTTAAAATGCATTTTTAAGACAAAATTATTGTATTTAAAAAATCTATTTTATACTAAAACTGCAGCTTTTCATAAAAAGATTGTTATTTTAAGAGTTTAATAAAGGCCTCAAAATACAATTGTCAGATTTTGATGTATTGAGTATTTGTGAATATTGGTCAGTGAGAACATGAAAAGGTGTTTAACATTGTCATTGATTGGGGAAAGGAAATTCCTACCTACAATCCATAACCACTTCACACTTAATAGGAAGGCTGTAATAAAAAATAGAAGATAACAAGTTTTGTAGAGGATTTGGAGAAATTTGAACTCTCCTGGGAGTGTACTGTGGAAAATAATATGGTTTTTTCTCAAAAAAGGCAACATAGAATGACTTAGCCAATTCATTTCTAGTTATATACCCAAGAGAATAAGAAAAAAGAACTCAAGCTTCTTCGTGTATTTTATACATCCACGTTTGCTGCACACAGCAGTGCTCCATCATCCTTAGGGAGTATGTTCCAAGTCTCCCAGTGGATGGAGGAAGTCATGGATGGTACCAATCCCTCATGTACACTATGATTTTTCCTATGGGTGCATACCCATGACAAAGTTTAACTTAGAAATTATGCATTATAAGAGATTAACATGAATAACATTACTAATAAAATAAAACAACTATAACAATGTACTTTAATAAAAATTTTAAGAATGTGTTCTTTTTCTCTGTCAAAATATTTTATTGTATTTTCACTTTTTTTCTGAAAGAATGCACTTTATGACTTCTCTTTGGCATATCCTAATTGCCAATGTCACTCACTATTCTTGTGTTATGGGTCTATTATTAAGTACAGTGCATTGTGATATGGTGATGGTTGGTAACCAAGACAGTTACTAAGTGTCTATCAGGAGGGTAATGTATATAGTGGACAGAAGGAAGATTCACATCCCAGGTGGGACAGAATGGGCTTTAATCACATTAGTCAGAATGGCATGCAACTTAAAACTTATGAACTGATCATTTCTGGAATTTTCCATTTCATATCTTTAGATCTCAATCAAAGATAACTTAAATGCAAGAAGAAAATTGTAGTTAAGGGAAAACTGTTCTTAGGAAGTTCTGATACATGCTACAATCAGGATGAACCCTGAAAACTGTATTCTAGATTAAACAATCCAGACACAAAGCAAAAAATATTACATGATTTCACTTATATGAAATATTTGGAGTAATCGAATTCAGAGAGATAAAAAGAACTTTAGAGATGACCAGGAGCTTCAGAGAATGTAGAATGGTGGGTCAAGGGTTATTGTTTTCTGGCATAGAGTTTCTCTGAAATAGAGTTGATGGCTGAAAAATATTGTAAAACACAATTGATGCACTAAAGATTTGTACACTCAAGAATGATTAAAATGGTAAATTTTTTATATATGTGTATATATTTATGTATTAATATCCTTTCTGACTGATGTAACCTAAGTTTATAATTACTATGTCCATCCTGACAATGAACTATCACTATTTTGTCAGCTATTACAGGTCACGTATATCACTTTGTGTCTTCTGTGATAATAAAAATTATTCTGAGGGCTGGGATTGTTACTCAGTGGTAGAGCGCTTGCCTAGCATGTGAGAGGTACTGGATTTGATTCTCAGCACCATATATAAGTAAATAAATAAAGATTCATCAACAACTAATTAAAATATTTAAAAATTCATTTGAGACCCATTGCGAACTTCAGTTTTGGACATTTCTCTTTCTTTCTTTCTTTCTTTCTTTCTTTCTTTCTTTCTTTCTTTCTTTCT
>JAJEJO010000654.1:0-18400 GCA_020662805.1 Glaucomys volans
CAGATTCACCACTCACCTTCATATTATGTAATGCATAATTATTCTCCATTCATTTAAACTGCTCAAAGGTAACAGCAAATTCAACATTGTACTTGGGTGTAGCTTTTTCTTTAAAACAAACTTTTCCTGAAGCTATTATCCTCATAGTGTTGAGAGGAATATGTCTCTATGTCTGGTCTTCAACCCAATGCATTAGAATTTTCTTTATATCTGATGCAGACCCTCCTCTAATTATTATTAGTCTTACTGGTTTCAATGAAGCAGGTTCTTTAAATACCTTACATCACGTCGTTCTTGTTCTTTTGGGTTACTGATAGCTGTGGTGCTACTGATAGCTGTGGTGCAATGGGACACACCTGACTGGTGAGGAATAACCAGCACTCATCTTCTGCTTTTGTAGTCCTTATCACTTTTATTTTAATTTCCAGGTAAATCATACTGTTTAATGGCAATATTAGCAGGGGGTTGTGCACAGTTCTGTTTTATATCAAAAGTCTTTTTCTAAGTAGAATACATTACTATCAAGTATTATATACTCTACGTAATTGTATATTCTAAATTTTACATACCTGGAAGTACAGTAGATGTGTTTACATCAGCATTATCACAAACATGTGAGAAATGCAACACAATATGCTATTAGGGGGCTATGACATCACCAGATGATAAGAGGATTCAGTTCTATTGTAATTCTTATGGGACTCCTACCATGTGTAGAGCCTGTCATCGGTGGATGTCTCAGTATGTGGTACATGACTGGATTTTAGTATTTCAAGGAATTCTACTATGTGGTTTTCAAGAGATGCCTGTGCATGGTTTTAGCATTAGGTTAACTCTTTCACCCACCTCACTCAAACCACTACTCCTGCTTCTTGAATCCTGAGCCATAGAGCAACTAAGAGTGCAATTTTCCTTGAATCCACTATCTTGAATCTTTATTGATTTGAGATTTTTAGTGCTTGTAAAACATGCATTTATTGCTATAAATTTCCTTCCAGGCACTTCTTAATTGCATGCCACATGATTAATTAAATTTCCTTTTTGTGTTTATTCACCTCAAAATCTATTGTATTTCCTTGGCAAATACCTTACAGGCTATTAGATGTTTTAGAGTGTGTTGTTTACTAGCCACAGAGTAAATTTCCCAAATATTGGTTTAATCATTTCTAATTTATTTCCTTCATGGTTTGTATGATTTTGATCCTTTCAAGTATGCGGAAACATTTTATCATCCAGCATCATCTTGAATGGTGAATGTTCAGAAGAATTTTTATTCTTCTACTGTTTGATGGAGTATGCTTTAGATGTCTTTTTGGTCAGAGCTCCATGTGACCCTCGTCCTGTGACTTGCTGTGTACAGCCCTCATCATAGCTGTCATGGGTTGGACTTGCATGCTTGTGTCTTTCCCAGCCTAAAATCACATGTTGGTGGCTCTACTTGTCTATGCTATTGGAGGTGACCTTGCCCTCACAGCTCCCTTAGGCTCTGCTCTAGTGGGGGCTCTCTGTAATGTAACTGGCTTTGCAGCAGTTCTGTGACCTGGCCCTGAGACTCTGAGGTATCCTTTCAAATCTACATAGAAATAGTCCTGGTCCCTTGTTGGGATAAAGTCTGTGTTCCACAGAGTTGAAGAATGAACATCACAAATGCCCAGGTAAACAAGTGAGCAGGAACTTTTATTAAAAAGGAAAGTGAACGGTAAGCCTCAGAACTCCTGGCGTGGTGGCTGGGAGGTGCAAGAGTAATTATTTACGTCTTACAGCATTCCCACTTTTAAAGGCACATAAAAGCAGTGGCCCAGGCTATGTCTGGTTATGCTTAAGCCATGTCTGAATCTGACAAGGAGCACTGTACTAGATTGCAGGGGGCAGAAACTTGATATGGTTGTAGGCACTAAGTCCCAAGGTCCCATGGATATCCTGTGCTTCTCCTTGGGGTTCATTCTGCATTCAAGGTCCTGGCATTTTGTGCTTGTGATGGGTGGGAAGTCAGGAAGATATGAGACAAGCTTCCATTGAGCTGGTGAATAGCATGAATTTTCTTCTGTTGGTACTAATCTCGTCAAATTTTTGCCACAACCTTGGTGTTTTCACCTAAACATGCTTTTTAAAAAAAAATTAATATTTTTTGTTGTTTTCTGGCTAGGCTGAGATTTAAGGTCCACTTCCCTTTTGATTATAAATTCCATATTTAACTCATCTCCCTCTTCTTGCATTTTACTATAAGCCATCAAGAGAACCCATGTGGTACCCTAAACACTGTTTAAAGATTTCATTCAACAAATATCCTAGTTCATATCTTGAAAGTTCACCTTTCACAAAGTACTAGCACATAGAAACAACTAGGCCAAGTTATTTGCCACATTATAATAAGAACGGATTCTTCTTTAATGTTCAATATCTTGTTTCTCATTTCCATTTTCAAGACCACATTGAAATTGCCTTTATCATCTGTATTACTACTGACATTCTGTTAACAGCTATCAAGTAATTTCTGAAAGATTCAGGCTCTGTATGTAACTCTACTCTTCTTCTGTGCACTAAATTAAATAGTCCTTTATGCTTCACCCTCAATCCATTAGCCAGTACTAGAACTGGTTCCAGAGCTTTATGTGTTTGTTAGGGCAGCAACCCACTTCTCAGTCCCAATTTTTGTCTTAGTTTGATTCTGCTGCAGTAACAAAATACCACAGACTAGGCAATTTATAAACAATAAAAACTTATTTTTCATGGTTTACGAAGTTGGCAGGCCAACCATATCAAGGTACCAGCATCTTTGACATCTGACTCTCTGCTTCAGGATGCAAACTTGTTTCTGTGTTCTTTGGAGGAGATACACCCTGTATCCTTGCATGGCAGAAGGGACCCAGGTGCAAAAGAAACTAAGTCTCATCTTTAATCCCATTTATAAGGATAATAATCTCATCCATGAGAGCAGAACCCTCAGAGCCTCACTGCTTCCCACAGACCTCACTTCTTAATACCATTACTTTGGGGGTTAGGTTCTAACATATGAACTTTGGAAGGGACATACACATTTAAAAATGATAGTGTTGACCAAAAATAGATTTTTTAAATTAATTATTTGGCTTGTAAGAAAATGTAGTATAGTAGAAGCTGGCCTTCAATGAGTTTTAGAGTCACAGAAGATTGAGCACACCTGAAATAAAATCAATTTCAAATCAAATTATAGCATTAGGATTTTGATTTGCAAAATGCTATGCATGCCTAAAGCATCTTTTGTTTTGCAGAGTAGAAAGAATTTAACTTTGGTTTATTTCTATATTTGGGGCAATAATCAGTGGAAGTATAATCAAAGAAGTTTTTAAAGGAATATTTTTTCCACTTCATTATCATAAAATATAAAGGAGGAAAGATAGGTGCAACTTCAATTCCACTCTTGCATGGTTGGACATTCTTTAATCAGTATAGCCACAGGGCATCTAATTTTCTCCTTTTGGTGTGATTTTTTTCTATATGAACAAACAATTGCAGGTGATAATAGCCATGATAATAAAGGCTACATTTATCAAATTGTTACTCTGATTAGGTTACAAGCCGTTTGTGTCATATTGCATGCCTAATTTTCTTAATCTTTCTTGCTCTCTCTTTTCTTCCTTATTAATCTCTCATAAACCCAGGATCTACATGCAGTCGTAAGAGGTGCTGGTTTATCAATATTCCATAGTCATTAATAAGAAGATTTGTTTTAGGGGAAGAATGTGTCCAATCATGAAATAGTGGTTAAATCAAGGCCTGTAAACTCAGGCAAGGTCAATAAAATAAATCAGTGTGTTGGTGCATGTGATGTTATAATCACTGGAAAATGCTGGAGATCATACTCCCCAAACCTCTTGTTCTGATTGAGAATGTAATGCAGCTATGGGGTTAGACTTAGAATGGACAACTAATTAATATCAAAGCAGTGCTAAGACTCATAAACTCAGAAATTCTAGTTATATTTCTAAATATTTGTAATAACTGTATACTTTGCACTTAGATAGTATTTCCAGCCATATTAGTTCATCAAATATTTGCAGTTATCACCAGAGGATGAGGCAGAAGTTGTTAGGAGTAACTATAATTAATTATTGGTAAGTAACACTTTATATTTCAGGCACATAACAAAATTTTGATCCAGTGTACTACAGAAGTATTCTCCCTGGGGTCTCCAGGTTGTATATGAAATGTCTTTATTTTAAGGCATCATATGTTCTGTTTTTTTTTGTTTTTTTTTTTCTGTTTGCAGTTTCACATCTGCTCTTTATTTATTTTCTGCTTCTTCTTTTAACTATTCTCTGTTGCCTTCCCTTGCTTATTATCTATTTGGAAAACCCAAATAAAGTTTCTCATCTCAGTACTAATATTTAGGTACACTCATCTGTTATATCATCTTCTATTAACCTTCATGGAGATCCTTCAAATAACTAAAATACTTGGGCAAAATATTCACAGTAAGTCCGAATGCAGGAAAAGAGGTATATGATTTTCAGTGAAAGTTGTAGTGAATATTTAAAGTAGAAAGAGGGTGTTTTATTTGTAATGAAGTTTTCATGATAGAAATATCCTTTTGTTGAGATAATATATGCTAAAATCTTAAAGATAAATGTTTCTTTGAATATTTCCTAAATTTTTCTAGAAAGCACTTGCTATTTAAAGTCCACAAGAAAAATTGTTAGACAATAGCAAATTATATTGTGCTAATGAGTTACAAGAAGCATCTTTAAACTAGGTTTTATATTTATGTCTGTATTTCTTAACAATTTAGTTCTGGTGGTATGAACAGTAACTCAATATTTTTGTTGCTATCATTGGATCTATGTCTCTCCTTCGTCATTTAAACAGGATGCTTATCCTTCACAGAACTAGTTTTGAATAATTTATAAAATACTAATTGCAAACGCTTTTAAAATTTCCCCTTGTAATTTAAAATTAACTTTTAAAATGCTGATGATAAATATTTTTATCTAACGGACAACCAATAACAATTTAATCTTTTTGGCTTATAAATGGTGCTGTGGTTTGGTTATGAGTTTGAGTTTGTCTTTCTGTGCTTCATGTGTTGAAGACCTGGTCCTCTGTGTTTGGTAGAATGTGTTTGACTTTTTAAGAGTTGGAGCTTAGTTGGAGGTCCTTGGGTGATTGGAGGCAGCTCTTAAAAGGGATTATGACACTGCAGTTTCTCTGGCTTCCTGTTTTGAGATATGATCACTTCCTCCCAAATAGGTTTCAGCCATTGTAATCCCATCCACCTTTATGGCATCTTTTGTTTACTGCCTGAACCAGTGTGGCCTATGGTCTTGTAGTTTTGAGTATCTAAAACTGGGAGCTAATTGAACCTCTTTTCTTTTAAAAATTATATTGTCTTAGGTATTTCATTATAGTAACAATACAGACTAATACACATGAAAATCATATTATTGAAAATACCAAAAAAAGTCTATGAAGACACACACATCTATATAATTTTTAGTTATGATTGAATTATAAAATATCCATCACTAAGGTATACCAATATTAATGTATAAACAGGAACATGAAATTTTATATATGCCTATGCTATTGTGATTTATTTCAAAAAATGGTAATAAATACTTCACTACTACAGAAATCTCCTTATTCTGACTTTTCAATCTATTTTACTCCTAAGGATAACAACTATTCTGATTTAGCTCCATAAATTACATGTCCCTGTTTTGTTTTATATAAGTAAACTCAATTCTTATGCACATTTTTATGTCTTTTACTAGAAATTCTAATACTTTTGCATTGTATGAGTGATTGGTTCTTTTTCATTCCTCTGTGATATTAAATTAATATAGCACATTCTGTTTACTCATTATGTTGTTAATGGTTGCATGACATAGTTTTTGGTTTCCTAATTTTTGGTTGTGATAAAAGTCATAAACTTTAAGAAATATTTCTTTGGCAGACAGCAGCACTCATTTCTGTTAAATGTATACACAAATATTGAACTGTTAAGCTATATAGGATATTAGGTAACATCTCTGTCTTTCTCTTTGTTTTTGTGTTCTTCATCCAGTTTATTTTACTTGTGGATTCTCTTATAGGTTTGTAAAAGTTGTATGTGATAAAATATATATTTGATTAAGTACAATAGATACCTTCAATAAGTAAAGGGAACAAATTTAAGTTGATAATTATTGTATGTAGCTTTAATTCATATCATTCTTGATTTTAATTAAATATGGTAATGACAATTTCTAAATAAAATATTAACAAATCAGTGATGTTTATATAATAAATCTGTATATATGTATATTCTTATAATCATGAATAATGTGGGATTTTCTCAAATACCAAAGGTTCCAGAACATTCAAAACTATTTTTATGAGTCATAAAATTTATAAGTTAAAAGAAAACTAAATAGATGCAGGAAAAGTATTTAATATTTCACAAAGGCTGCATAGAATTCAACCTGTATAAAGATTTATGTGAAGAACTGATAGCCATCTTAATACTTGTTGAGAAACAAGTATTAATGTTCCACTTTTACCTTCAGAAGCCACCCACCAATTCCAAAGAAAATGCTCCCTTTGGCCAGGGATGCACAATTTTGCTTTGCCTCCACAAGACCTAAAACTATTACATAAGACTTTTAAGGATTAACTCTCAGGCCCAGCAGTACTATGAGCTAAAACTTTGCTCCCTATTTTACATATTACGCCTAATTCAGAATACTTCTGTTATTCCTCTTATGAGGTTATATAAATTGTATTAATGGCATTACAAAATTTTTAGTAATAACAAATTAATAATATAAACAAGTAGGTCCAAATCTTCACCATATTGGCGTAGGAACTGACTTCCTTAATAAGACTTCTAAACCACAAGAAGTAAAATCAAGGATCAATAAATAGGATGGAATCAAACTAAAAAGCTTCTTCACAGTAAAGTAAACAAGACTGTGAACAGAGAGCCTACAGAATGGGAGAAAATTTTTACCATATGCACCTCAGATAGAGCATTAATCTCCATGATATATGAAGAACTCAAAAAACTTAACACCAAAAAAAAAAAAAATAACCCAATCAAAAATGGGCTAAGGAACTGAGCAGACACTCCACAGAAGAAGTACATTCAATCAACAAATATATGGAAAAATGTTCAACATCACTAGCAATTAGAGAAATGCAAATTGAAATTACTCTAAGATTTCATCTCACTCCAGTCAGAATGGCAGTTATCAAGAATACAAACAACAATAGGTGTTGGCAAGGATGTGGGGGAAAAGGTACACTCATGCATTGCTGGTGGGACTGCAAATTGATGCAACCACCATGGAAAGCAGTATGGAGATTCCTCAGAAAACATGGAATGGAACCACCATTTGATCCAGCTGTCCTACTTCTTCGTTTATAACAAAAGATCTTAAAATCAGCACACTACAGTAATGTAGACCCATCAATGTTTACAGCAGCTCATTTCACAATAACTAAACTGTGCAACCAACCTAGGTGCCCTTCAAAAGATGAATGGATAAAGAAATTGCGGTAATACACACAATGGAATATTACTCAGCCTTAAAGAAGAACTAAATTATGGCAGTTGCTGATAAATGGATGAAATTGGAGAATATCATGCTAAGCAAAATAAGCCAACTCCAAAGAACCAAAGGCCTAATGTTTTCTCTGATATGCGGATGTTAATTCACAGTAAGGGGCCAGTGAGCTAGGGAAGAATAGAGGTACTTTGGATTAGACAAAGGGGAGTGAAGGAAGAAAAGGGGATATGAGGGTAGGAAAAATAGTAGAATGCATCAGACCTTATGTCCCTATGTGTGTATATAATTACGTACTCTACATCATGTACAACCAGAGGAATGAGAAGTTATAATACTCCATTCATGTATGATGTGTCAAAGTGCATTTTACTGTCATGTATAATTAGAACAAATTTTTAAAAGAAAAATTAATAATATAAATATAACAAATTCCCAAACAGTTCAATTCACAAATATTACCATTTTTCTATGTATTAAATCTTCAGCATTTATTCCTAAAATTTCCCCACTCATTTTTCTGTCTTAGTCAGAGAGGGATCTTATTTACTTTTGTGCTAGAGTTTAGGATTCATTCATCAGACGCTAATTATACTGTGTTATGAACCATAGGTATGTTTAAGGTTATCCAGAGAAGCAGAACAAATATTATGTGTATATGTATAAAAAGAGATCTATTTTTCTATTTTACTTGATGGTATTACGAATTGTGGCATATTCAGAATCTATAGGCTGGGTCAGCTATCTGGGAACGAGGGCAGAGTTAATTCTGTACATTAAGTCTGAGGTCTGTTCAGCTGGAGACCCAGGGAAAACCAATTTGAAGTTCAGGTGCGATGGTCGAATTCCCTTTTATTCAGGGAAGTCAAGTTTTGTTCTCATGGGCCTACAACTCATTGGATGAGGTCCACCTGTATTGTTATTGTTATGTAGCACAACCTGCTTTTATCTAAGCCCACCGATTTAAATGTTCATCTCATCCATGAATGCCTTCATGGAAACATCCAGAATAATATTTGACTACATATCTGTGTACTGTGGCCCAGTCATGTTGACACAATCATCTCAAGCCTACCTTTTGTCAGCTTGACAGCAATACCCTGAAATAAAAGCAATAAAAAGTTTACACTTCCTCCTAATATGAAATAATTGTCCTGTGTACAACACAAGTGCACTAACCCCATCCCCAGAAGAAAATTACCAGCCTCTGGGTAAGGTTGCTTTTCTCCTGGGTATACTAAAACTCACTATGATGTAAAGTAATCAATATTTAAATATTGATACAAATGTGACAATATGACAATGGAATAATAAATCAAAGAAAACAAAAATATCATATACATAAAAATAACAAGACGAGATAGAAAAGCTCATGAAAATTATAGTCCTTTTTTTCTGTGAATATTCACATGGCTATTGCTGGTATTTATAATCACCTTCTTCCACTACATATTCCAAATTCCTCTTTCCATTAGAAAGCACTTTAGCTGATCATGATTCTTTGTTTTGTTGGGTGATTTTAGCCTTTCTTCCTAAATCATCTGTACCATTAAGAAGTGTTCCTGGATTAGGTTGTTTTCATTTTCTCTTGAGGGTGCTCACAGGGTATGTAATGCTAAGGGATGCCTTCAGGGAGCTCCTCTATTCCAGGTATATTTTTTACTGTGTGGACTGAAGTGATTGATCCAGATTGCCAAAGGAAACACAGTAATTCCCTTATTTGCCTTTATTCAATAGCATGAAGAGTCCAAAGTTGCTGGCTGATAGTCTTAATGTCCAATTCAGTGGGATCTTCGCTGTACCTCCTGGTAGAAGCATTCCTTCCTTTAGATTTTTAAGCAAGCAGAAAATGACCTTATGGTCATGGATCCAGTAGGCACAAATTTTGGAAATGGATCACTAGGGATAGTGGTGAGTGCTGCCACTTTTATTTCTTTATCACTAAATTCTGAATTGATGATGCATACTATGCTCCTAAAATTTCCTTTTGTTTCTGTAACACATCTGTTGGATTAAATACTAATAAATGCCTTGGAAAGCTTGCAGTGAGATAGGAAGATCCTAAGAAATGTGATAATGAAGGAAATTAAGAGGGAAAACTGACTACATCCCATCTTAATTTCAGTGAGAGAATCACTTAATGCTCATTTTCTGAAACGATTATTTTATTTTCAGAGGCACTATGTGTCCTGGCCAGCGCGACCACACTCTCGCGTCTGGCAAGGGGCGATTGGAAAATAAAGATTCACAGACACAAATTTTGAAGATTAAGCTGGGATCAGGTGGAGCTGTGCTCTGTGATGGAGATGTAGATCTAAAGAGTTAGGCCAGCAAGCTTTATATATGTCTCATTATCAGGTTAAAGACTATGCAACCATTATTCTTTGTATTCAGGAAAGTTATAGAGACTATTACATCCTATGTAGCTTTTCATAGTTGCAATCCACAGTTGCAAAGTGCAATGTTAGGAGTTTGTGTAGCTTTCAAGAAAGTCCATTGTATAAAGTTACTGTAAGGTGGGCAGGAACTGGAGAAACGGAGCTGTTGAAACATTGTGGTTGTCTAGCATAAGAGTTCCTTCCTTTCTGGGAGCTGTGTGCCTGATATTCAAGGTCAGAGCTGATAGGACTCTTGCACAGAGCCTCCTTATGCAGGGCATTGCTACAGCAGCTATACATCCTGTGCCCTTGCACAGAAATGTTCCAGGAACCGGGCATACCACAGCCATGATCTCAGTAACTGCTCTACCATCCTCCATCACCACCCTCAACAATTATGCACAAGTCCTACTCAGGACAAATAACTGATACTTCATTTTTCCTAAATATTCCTTTTCCCAGATTTGAAAATTTTTTGTGCATGTGTAACTTTGCTATTTCAATTATAGTATCCAGTTTCCTTTATTTCCTGTGGTGAAATGATATGCTTCAAAGATTCAAATCCTGAATTATGTCATATTACATCATTGAATAATTACTGTCCACAAAGTGTATACAGGCAGAACCCTCTAGTTAATTGGGGTATATCAGTGAACAAGAGAGAAGATTTCTGTCCTCTTGGAGCTCCTCAAGTACCCTTTTCATTTAGGTAAGTTCTTCTGAATATTTTACCATTTTAATTTTAATTGGTCAGTTTTCTTTTCTACTATATGTGGATCTTTAGGGAACAATGGAAATATAAAGCATTTTTATAAGGACAAAATCAGAAGGTTTAGCAGCAACAGAATTTTATTTGGGGAAAAAAGGCAAAGAAGATTAAAATGCAAGAAGGAATTGTAAACATAGGCATTAATAAAACAGGAAGAACTTCAGTATAAAAATTATACTCATAAATTTAAAAAAGAATAGTGATATAGCATTTAATAAATGATGATGTATATTTTGAAAGGATAGAAGTGTGAAAACCAAAGCAAGCACCTGGAAAATATTAGCAAGTCAGCAGGAAGTTGATGGGTGTTAAATTTTGCTAATATATTTTCATTAGTAAGGAAAAAGTGAATTTGAGTAATGTACTCTAATATCAGGAATAATATATTTTCATTAGTAAGGAAAAAGCTAATTTGAGTAATGTACTCTAATATCAGGAATATTATTCAGCCATAAAGAAGAATAATATTATGGCATTTGCAGATAAATGGATGGAATTGGAGAATATCATGCTAAGTGAAATAAGCCAATCTCAACAAATGAAAGGCCAAATGTTTTCCCTGATAAGTGAATGATGATATATAATTGGGTTGGGGGAGTAGGGGGTGAGAGAAGAATGGAGGAACTTTAGATTATGTAGAGGGAAATGAAAAGGAAGAGGGGGTGGGGTATGAAAAATGGTAGAATGAGACAGACATCATTACCCTATGTACACATATGATTACATGAATGGTATCAATCTACATCATTCACAACCATAGAAACAAAAAGTTGTGCCCCATTTGTGTACACTGAATCAAAATGCAATCTGTAAAAATAAAAAAAATTGTTTTGATGAATAAAAAAGAAAAATACAATTTCAGGGTTAATTGTTAAAAGAATTAGAAGAAGAAAAATGGGAAATTTAGAATGTATAGAAAGAAAAAGTAAAGTATCAATCAAAAGAAGAAGAAAAGTATAAAAAGAAGCCTGATAAATCATATGAATAGGACCATATAAGATGTACAAAAAAAAATCACAAGTACCAAAATTAGTATAAATTGACTAAACTCACTGGTTCAAATAAAGATGTTTGTTCTATATTGGATTAAAACGCTTGTTGTGAAAGACATAAACTTGATTAATGTTGAGAGTAGAAGCATGTACAAAAACTCATAGCTTCAAACCAATAATCTAAAGGAAGCTGGTATAATTATAAACATGTGAAATAGAATAGTGCTTGAGAATATTTTTGGACTCATAATTACAAAATGTGGTACCATATAATATGATGGGTTAAAGTGTTGGGGAACTATAATTAAAAATAAAAATTTCTCTCACCCCAGAAATCCTGTCCACAAAAGTAGCAAAAAAAAAAAAAACCAAATTTTTTTTTCATTGAATTAACATTGTTATAGTTGATTGCCCATCATAAGCAATCCACTATTATATTACAGAAATAGAATGAAATCTCAATGTTTTATATGGCCAGATATATGTAACCCATAACATATATGTTGTCGAGATAAAGAATCTTGATGTAAAAGGACTTCACAACATCATTTGTCATGATTTGACCCTAATTCTTCCTATTATTAGATGGTAATTGGATGGCTACCTGTGTTAGCTGACTTTATTTAAAAGAAAAACAAAATTTTGATATCTTCATGACAAGAGGGAATTATGTAACTTGGAGTAAGGCACCTATGCAAGGTATTTAGACTCCCACCCTTCCAGAAGTTGGATATTGGGATGCAATTATCCTTGATGTTTACATTTTAAAGAGATGACTCCCAGGCTCTTGAAAAAGACATTCCTGAGTCATAAAACTGACAAAATTATTTCTGGTTTTCAAAGGGATTTATATCCATTTGAAAGAGAGGAAATGGCTAGGAATGTAGTTCCATGGTAGAGTGTTTGCCTAGCATCAGGTAAGGTTGACTTCAAATTAGAAGTTTAGAATTCTAAAGTAATTAAAGAGGACAGTGAAATATCTTTCCTTATTTTCAACAGGAATAACTAAACCTCCTGCTTTTAATTTGTTTTAATATTTGTTTCTCCTTCCAAAATGTACCAGAACAATACAAAAACAAATGACAACAAGAACTACTATGTCGATAGTCATAAAACCTTCAAATATGTAAAGCAAAACTTAATGAAACAACAAGGTAAATCTAACAACTCTGCATGGTAGTAGATGCTTTCCATACACCTCTCTTTAGATAGATAGATAGATCAAATAAAAGTAATAATAATAATATACAGATTTTAACACAACATATAAGGCTGACTTAATGAAAATTCAGAGTACCAGAGTAGTGGGGAAGCTGATTTTCTGCTTCCTGCTCAGTGTTTCCACCTTAGAAATTGAGTCCCTGGCAATAGTGTGTTTGCTACTGTGATTATTTGGGAGAGAGGCAACGTGTCAAAGAGAACCATTCATTCCTCTTACTGTTTGATTCTAATTTTCCAGGTTCTATGGTCCAAGGGTATATTTCAGCCTTACTCTCAAGTTCCATAATATTTAGAATGGTATTTTTATCTGCAGAAAAGGGCTAGTAAAATTTTTATTTTGAGGCAGTTTGATAGGGAAGAGACAGATGTAAGTGGTAGAAACATGAAGTTAAGTGAATAATTCTATAAGCTGAGCCCACTGTGCTGACCCCCACATGCCTTCACTCTTAAAAAGTATGAGAAACAAGCTCACCTGTCCAAGCCCTAAGCACGGTCTAAAAGACACAAGATGTAGCAACAAAAGTGAGACTTCTACTGCTGGTATTGTAAGATCAGGTGTCTGGGTGAGCAGGCATACCCAGAGTGGTTTCAATCAGCATTTCATCCCCTACTGGGCAAGGTCCCTCCCCTGGTTCCTCCCTGAGGACTATGGGATGCACAGTCTTCCCAAATATTGCCTACATTTTACTGTCTCCTTTTAGGTTATTTAAATAAATATTCCTTTAGTTATTTTTATCTCCCTTTTTTCTCTTGTGGTGTGAAAGTCTTATTGGGGTGAAGGCATTTTGGCATGTATGCAACTCTTACTTCTTTACCTACTATTTCCCAACAGAGAGATTTCTACTCCCTTCCCCTACCTCCTCTTTGTCAGGGGGCTGTTCAGGTACATGAACTTTGGATCTGCCGCATCCATAGGCTATGTGTGAGTTAACTTCTGTGACATTTCATTCTCCATTTTCCCTCTGTCTACCTTTCTTACATCCAGTTTTATAAAAGGCAAAATACTGTATTCTGAAAATGGACCACTGAACTTTGCATTTCTCACAAAAACAATTTACCCGCAGCCCTGCCTGGTTTAAGTGGACAGGATATGTTACAGTCATCAGCAAACTACCCTTTATCTACAGGAGAGATACAGACCCAAATGTCAATAAGAAGAATACAAGTTAACTTAATAGGCAGCATGGAAGCTTTTGTGACCCTTATACAGACAAGATTCCAGAACTCAGGGAGATAGGGATAATTCTCTCTAACCATTAAAGCTGTAAGAACAGGTCCACATAGTACTGTTCAGCATGGACCAAAGAAACCTAGAATCGTCATGCATCCTGGGTACCTGGAAGTGTGATGTCATTCTGCTGTCTCTCAAATGTCAAGAGGTGGACCTGGGCAGGACTCTGGGAACTTCCCTGAGATCCCCAATAACACTGGAGGGAAGGAGAGGCATGTCTCTCCTCTCTGAGGAGACCCACTCTCCTTTGAGAGTTTCTCCCTTTCCCTTCTCATAAAATCAGGTCTGTTACATATTTAAAATTTTTCTGGCCTGATTGCAATAATCAGGGTGAAGGAGAGCCTCTTTGCTGTCATTTCCTGTCAGGCACCATCTCTGTAACGCTCCTAACAATATCAACAAAATGACGGCCAATTGTGAGATTTTATTATACTATTAGTTTATTATACCGTTGGTTCTGACCAAGATAAGACAAGTAATGATTAAAGAAGTATTAGAAAGGAAGAAATCTACTTGTATTTGTCTGCTAAAACTGCCATAAAAAATCAGATAGTGACTTAAACAATAGAAATTTATTTTCTTACAATCTTGGAGACTGGAAATGCAAGGTCAAGGTTTGGCAGGATAGGCCTCTGGTGAGCGCTCTCTCTGGTTTGTAGGTGGTTACTGTCTTCCCATGTCCTCACATGTCCTTCCCTAAGTGTATGCAAGGGCCTAAGGAGCATATGAATGTCAGTTCCTTGATGTCTCTTAACACAAAAAAAACTAAAATAAAAATAAAAGCCCCACAATTATGACCTAATTTAACCTTAAAATACTTCCTTACTTCATCTTCTAATATAGCTAACACTGAGGATTAGGGTTTCAATATATGAATTTTTCTGGGGGACACAAACATTTAATCTATTGTACACGCTATCCAGTTTGCAATGCAAAATATAAATAATCCTGGACACTTTATTGTACAGAGTCTCTGGATACAAAATCAATAAACAAAAATTAATTAGAAAAACCCGCTAATTGCAGTGACAGCAAATTTATAAAGTTTTTAGGAATAAATGTAATAAAAGCTGTAGGAGATGCTAATAGTTGAAATTATACAAACATACTCAATACTAATGAGGTAAAAAAAATCCTCATCAATTAGAAATAATTTAAATTTTTTTTAATTTTTATTTAATTTTTTGATTCATTGAACACAAATGGAGCACAGCAATTGTTTTTCTGGTTGTACACAAAGTAGAGTCACCCCATCTGTGCATTCATACATGTACACAGGGCAATGATGTCTGTCACACATACTGTTATTATTACCCTCCAACCTCAACCCCACCCCTCCCTTCCCTCTATGCTCTCTATCCTTTCTCCATTCTTGCCATCATTCCACCCCACATTATGAATCATCATTCACTTATCAGAGAGACCATTCGGCCTTTGGAATTTGGGATTGGCTAATCTCACTTAGCATAATAGTCTCCAACATCATCCATTTACCTACAAATGCCATAATTTTATTCTTCTTTATGGCTGAGTAATATTCCATTGTATATATATACCACAGTTTCTTTATCCATTCATCTATTGAAGGACATCTAGGTTGGTTCCACAATCTAGCTATTGTAAATTGAGCAGCTATGAACATTGATGTGGCTGCATCACTGTAGTATGCTGATTTTAAGTCCTTTGGGTATAGGCCAAGGAAAATTTATATAGTTAATATCCTTCCAACTGAAATTCCAGTGGTTTTCCCAGGATCTTGATAAGCTGGTAGAACACTTCAAAACACTCCCTATAAAAAGAAATATGTTTGCCTGGGGATATAGCTCAGTTGATAGAGTGCTTGCCTCATAAGCACAAGGTTCTGGTTTCAATCCCCAGCACCACACACAAAAAACAAACAAACAAAAAACAAATATGTTAAGGAACTTGGATTATTAGGCATCAGTATTTGCTACAAAGCTATAGTTAAAAGAACTATGTAAATTAGCAAATAATTTCAAAAACATAAATTGAAATTGCACATAGCTAGGTGCAGTTGAAAATCTCAGCAACTCTGGAGACTGAGGCAGAGGAACTCAAGTTCAAGACCAACTTGGGCAAATTAGACCCTGTTTCAAGAAACAATACAAAATAAAACAAACAGAAAAAAAGTTGGGAATGTAGTTTAGTGGTATAGTGACTCTGGGTTCAATCTTCAGTACTGAAACAGCACACAATTACAAAATAGATTGAAGAGATTATATTCAAGGTCACTAAGGAAAGAAAATTTGTATTAATAAAAGTGACTAAGTCAATTGATTATCCTTTTTGAAAAAATAGCACCTAGGTACTTATATATCATTAACAACAATCAATTGTAGGCAGTAATTTGTCTTCAGATAACTTCTGAATTATAGAAGATGACACAGAAGAAAGGAAAAGTGTAAGAAAATGCACTTATAATTTTTAAAAAGGCTGAAAAGTTGACACTAAAATGAAGACATTTTGTTTAACAGGGACCAAAATGTGATCAATATAAACATTAGTACCATATTTTTAAAATAATCCATAAAAATTTAAGATTAGAAAAATAAAGGAAATGTAATAACTCCAGTATAAAATTGAACAAAAATATGTAAATATTTTACAAACAAGGAAATCCATACTAATTTAAAAGCATTGAAAAATTACCCTTGATCTTTTCAGTAATCATAAAATGTAAATTAAAACATTGACAATGTCATATTTTACATCAAATGAGTAGCAAGCATTAACAGTGAAAATATAAGTTAGTATAAAAGTTTGATGAGAAAAACTGTTACATGTTCATGAAGGTTAACCTTTTAGAGGTTTTCACACTCTAAAACTAATTTGGCATTATCATATAAATTTTAGTTTCCACTCATTCAAGAAATTTCATTCCTAGGTTATAAAACATACTAGCAAATATCTGGAAATTATGTCCATTAACAGGACAATGCAAAAAACAAATTGTTACACATTCAGAGGATGGACCATGATAAAGAGTGACAATGAACTGGGATTATAAGGATTACAAGTATTCATTTTAGAAATAAATTTAATTTAAATACATAATACCACTCATACATGAAATCTAAAAATCTAAGAAACCCAATCTCATAGAAGTAGAGAGTAGTATCATAGTTACTAGAGGTTGGGGAGGGGAGAAGGAAAGAGATGATGGGGACAGCTTGTTTAATGGGAAAATGGTGACTGCTAGATGGCAGGAATAAATTCTGGTGGAGTTAACAGTATTGTGTCATTTACTTCAATAAGTTGAAAGAGGAATTTGAATATTATCGAAACAAAGAAGTGATAAATGTTTGAGATAATAAGCTAAATATCCTGATTTGATCATCATACAACATATACATGTTCTAAAACATCATACCATACTCCATAAATATGTACAATAATTTGTCAGTTAAAAAATTTAAAAAACTAGTCAGAGAATGCTACCTTCCATGTGATGTTATTTTATAACACTCTAAACCATGCAAAAATGAATATATTAATTACATATTCATAGAGAAATACATAGCCACTCAAATGTACAACTATGAAATATTGAAGAATGTGAGGTAATAATACAGGTAATATTCAGTCATAAAGGTGAGGTTACTATGATGCATATATGTAATTTATTTATTTGGCAATGTTTGTTGTTAAGTAAGTGGTCAGTTTGGGGGTTCATTTTATTACACGTCATAACTTATGAATAATACATTTGTTCTGTTGTGCATGCTTTGAGTAACAAACTATTCCTTAGTTATATGCTAAAACTTAAATTTAAACATATAATTTAAAGAAGTTCAGTGTTGCTTCTCCTATTCAGAACTAAAAGTTTAAAGACCAATAGGAGACCTAAAATAATTTTGTGCCAGTGATAACCACCTTTGTGGTCTTAACCAAAGACTGCATTACTGGATGACAAAGAAAATAAGTAAAAATTGCTCAATCCTCCAAAGCATTAAATTCACATGCATGAAAATTATGTCAGTTTTAAGGTGAGTGTAGTCTTGCATTAAAGACTTTCTTTTTGTGATCATCAAAATGCTTCCTTATGTATCCCCCAAAGCTGCGGCACCAGCTGTGGCCAAGTGCTGAAGTTCGTTGAACACAGAAGTCTATGCAATCTGTTCACTTGAGCCATGCAGCTTGCCTTGCTCAAATTTGCACCTGTTACAAACATTTCCCTACCTGCACACACCTGCTGTGACAGCTGCATCTTGTGGTTAGTTCTTTCCATGGGTAATTTCAGTCCCCAAATACCATTCTTTTTGCCA